>JAYDZF010000008.1:9120738-9133710 GCA_034509105.1 Microcambeva barbata | reverse complement strand
ATAGTTCATGTTACAGAATTAGTCAATTATACTGTTAACAATAAATACGAATTAAAACACATTAATAATTTAATTTTTAACGAAATTGCGAGGGTGGTTTTGGTAAATGTTTTTCAGACAGTGACATTATGTGCAACACAGGCAAAAGAAAATTTCAAATGATTGATTCTACATGTACACAATGTACACATTTGGCTCTATTGCTTTAATATTTTATTAGTTATAAGGACCAATGCTTTTCCAATGATGGTCAAAAGTCCTGCTTAAAGAAAAGACTGCTAGAAAGAACACAAATTCAGGCTGGAGGGCTGAATGTGCAAATTAATTAGCACTTACGGATAAACATAGTCCCAATGGCAGTTTGGCCTCCTTTATTAATTACTTTTTGCTCATTTTACCACTTTCTTAATGCCTCTCTGTGACTATCTTACATGGACCTTTGATTGGATGAGGATGGAATACAATCCAGTTAAAGAAATTGTGTACTTCCTTCCTCAATACGATAACGTAGCAAACAAGAATCTGTGCCTGTATACACAGTATTCAGTAAACATTATGTGAAAAGTACCAGGATGACTTACTCAATTAGCAGCCATTTTTCAGTATACAAACAGCACATATGAGGTCTGCTGAATTGTCCCATAATTCAAATGGAGTTTGAAAGGCATTCAAAGTGGATGAAGAAAGAGGAAAGTAAGACAAGTATTTCACATGTAATAATATTAACACTATTTTGCATTTCTGGTTAGATGATAACTGCATTTCAATGGCGCTGTACCTGTACTCTGCACAATGACAATAAATCTAATCTAAAACAAGTAGCTTAGTGGAGAATGTCTGGACTTGCGAAGACAATAACTGATTATCTCTTCGTCACGGCATGTGCTAGTGGGTGGGATCTATTTGGCAGCAAGTAAACATTTTATCCTCAGAGGAAAAGTTAGAAGCAGGAAAATGGGCCTGATGATTCAATGCTGGTTCTGATAGAAAGGAATTCAACTATGTTGTGCATCACAGTTTGCTGTGAATGGGCCAGCAAAAGGGGGGCCAACACAATATTAGGGAAGTAGTCATAATGCTATGTTTGATCTGGGTGACTACTTATTTACAGAAATGTGTGTATGAGAGTGTGTGACTAAAATGGTGTCTAATAAAGAGCTCAGGTGATGCTTTACATGTGCTGTATCATATAACAGATTGAGCTACAGCATATAGAGCAGAAGGTATCCACAGGCTGCTGTGATGATTTTCCAAGATAAGATTATTTTCATGCAGTGCTGTCACAATGAGCCTGGTGATTTGCTATAATCACCCTGGCAAACCCATGTTATTTTCCTTGAGCAAGACCCTTAACCCTAACTGCTCCAGGGGCGCTGTACAATGGCTGAGCCTGCACTCTGACCCCAGCTTCTTATTGTCATTTCAGATACAGAAACAGCGTTCCTCCGGGTGAGGGTGCGACAAAGAACAAAAAGTGAAAACATTGTAGATAGAAATGTACAATAAATACACTAAGGCATATAATAAATGACAGGAAACAGTTATACATTACACAGGGTTTAATCAGTTTAATCAGGTTTTATTAAACCCAGTTGTGGGTAATTTTGAATCTCCAGTTCCTCTCAGTTGCATGTTTTTGGACTGTGGGACACACACACCAACCACTTCATAAAACAGATAGGGATGCTTTTGGTACCACGTGGTCATATGACACACATTCAGAACACAACACAAGCATTTGACCTCTGTGAAGGGCATTTCCTCTTCTGATCATCATAAAGATGATAAATGATTAGAAGCACACCAACCTGCTCCAGCCACACACCCCCTACCATCACCATCATCACGGACACACACACCCTCCCGGTCACAGATAATTGATTTTTATTAGAGCAAGCATGCATTCATTGGGTGATTTGCAGTGTTCTCAGTGTTGTAAAGCTCCAAAGGAGTGAAAAAAGATCTAGAGCAGTGCAACCAGAACAGCAGCTTTGCAGCCTCTGACGGTCTCATAAAAAGCATGAATGAGGCACTCTGGCATGGTCACATATTGTGCATGTTTATTTAATTATATTGTGGGTAATAATTTGAAGCGGGTTTTATTATTTGGACTAACGCTCTGGGTCCTTTCTTGTGGAGTTTGCATGTAATCCCTCTGTCAGTGAGGGTTCCCTCAGGGTGCTGATAATGCAAATGATGTTGGATTATAAATTATTCGTTCATTACCAATGCTTTATACTGTCAGGGTTGTGGTGGGTCTGATTCATATGGGGAAAAGCAGAAAACACTCCAGATGGGTTGCCAAGCCCTGACCACATAGACACAGAAAATCATAGAAATCACACTTAAACAGTTAAGCCAGCTGGAGCTGCTAAAATTGCCTTGTCTTTGACTTGTGGGAGGAAACTGGAGGAAACCCACACATGTAAACTCCACACAGAAAGGACCACACACACAGGAAGTGCTACTTGCTTGCACCACTACACCCTCCACCCCCGAAATGTAAAGCAGTCAGTTTACGTTCATAAGTAACTGACATCAAATATCTCAAATTTAGCTCAGTTGGATAATGTATTCAAATTAATGGTGTGAGTGAGTAACTTTGTCAATATAGTGGCTTACTGTCAAGCATTTATCAAGCATATCATTTCCAGGGCTACCTTGACTTTTATAAGACAAACAAAAATATATTTACATGGGGTAACACAAACTACAACACCAGAGCTGAAATTTTAAACTGGTGGCTGGGCACCTACATGAACAATGCTTGAGCCGGATAGGGACCCCAAATTATGACCTCTGCTGGCTAATTGATACGCAGAGTCGAGGGATAATATGTTCATCAGGGTGTATGTACACAAAGCTGATTTTCTTGTGAAGGTGGATAGATGCAGTTGGTCATGTACACATGTTGGAGTGGAGCATAAGTCTCATTGTCATCAAACGAGGGTGGTGATCAGAGTTAGTAGAGATGTGTAATGCAACTGGGTAATGTGGGTATGTGGTAAAAGACAAACATCTCACATTATTTCCAGATATTCCAAACCCTTTGCTTGTAATAACTGCATCAAACCTGTGACCCACTGACATCACTAAACCTTTGAATTCTTCTTTTGTGATGCTCTTCCATTGATGACTGACTTCCGCCTCTTTCAGTGGCTGTCTGTTTTAATTCGTTAGGTAATGGGTTGGTTGCTTGCTTATTTGATTTGGTGGGTGGGTTAGGTAGGTAGATATGTATTACTTTATTGATCCCAGAGGGGAAATTCCGGTTTTAGGTATTTTTATGGACTTTTGAAGAAACATGCATGTTGGGTTTAAGTCTAGAGATTGACTAGGCCTGTCAAACTATCCATTTCATACTTTGCGTAGATAAACTGTGTAGTTTTGTCTGTGCATTTTGAGTCATTATGTTAATGCTAGATGAAGTATATCCCAAGTGGTTTAATTGTGTGTTTTTTTAATTGACAGGCAAAATGTTTCTGTAGTTCATTATACTGCTGCTATCATGCGTGACAATCAATGAAGATTAATGAGCCCATCAGAAGAAGCCATGCAAGCTAGAGCCATGACATCACCTCCCCTGTGTTTCACAGATGAGCTTGTATGTTTGGGATAATGAGCAGATCATTTATTTTTCCAAACATTAACCTTTCCACCACATTGGTAAAGGGTTATCTTGGTCTCAGTAAAAAAAATCTGTATCTGTACCTCTGGCCAATTAGTGGTTTGCATCTTCTGCATCTTTGTGAACAGTAGATTGTGATACCTTCATATCTTCCCTCTGGAGGTTGTTGCTGATGTCACGAACAGTTGTTTTAGGGTTGTTTTTTAGAGCACAATGATTCTCTCATAATCTGCTGTTGTTTTCCCTGCTCTACCTGTTAGACAACTGCTACTTAGTACGCGACTTTTTCATGACAGTTGTGATGGCTATGGCTAATATTTGTGCAATTGCTCTGATTGATTTTTAATCTTCTCTCAGCTTAACAATAGTTTATTTTTCACTCAGAGTAGTAATCACGATGAAAACCAGAGATCTGTCTAAGTTAATAAATGCACAGGCTGCGGAAGTAAAATGTGATTTTTAGCAGAAATAAATGGATATGGGAAACCTTTCATAAGTCAAAGGTCCACTGTTTATATTACACATGGCAAAAATTGAGTATTACTATGGAGTGTAATAACACGGTCTGTTCATATTGTGATCATAATGAATTAGCATATGTTTAAATGTGTTGTTTGCTCATTTGTTGCCATTCCTCTTAGTCTGTACAGCGATTAACATCTCACCATAGTTTTTTTCGGATGAAAAACCGCTGCTGTCATTAGTTTCAGCAAACATTGACCTGCACTCACCTTGACGATGACTTTTAGTGTAACTGGTGTTTTCAATGGATTAAAAAGGTCCTCTGGAGTGTTCTGCAAATACATAAAGGCTAGGAATTGACCAGGAAAGGAAGAGAACTTGAGAGGCCATCTGACTACAGTGTCAATAAGCACAAAGTGGTAGTGACACAGAACATGAAAGATTACATAAGTAATTTAGCATTAAGGCACACACACACACACCAAATGTAAAGTGATGAGAAGGATTACACAGTCAATTTAGCATTGACATATGGGTCATTACAGGTTTCCCACACACCAATATGAGTGTCACACAAGTGTCGAGTCTGAATGTTAGTGCTAAACACACCTCTGTAAAGCATGAAAATGTTTACATGCTAAATAACATTTTATGGAAAATGATTAGTCATTTTGTATTCACAAACATCCAGTTCTAATACATCCTTGCACTATTTTATTGGTGTCTGAACAAGATCTTTTGTGCTTGGTATAACCCTGAAGGAGTGATTCCTACCTGAAATATAGTTTTATATAATTCAGTTCACTTAAGTTCATCGTCTTTAATTGCAGGTCCCTACTGTACAATTCAGTGTCTCCAATCAACCTGGTAGCATGTCTTTGGACTGTGGAAGGAAACCCACGCGGACACAGGGAGAACATGCAAACTCCACACAGAAAGGCCCTAGATCGCCCCATCAAGGGATCAAACCCAGAACCCCCTTTGAGGCAACAGTGTTAACTACTAAGCCACTTTATAGAATTATATTTTTTATATGCATTTATGTATCTCTCCACATTATTCCACATTATTTTACTGCTGCCCATGCCTCTTCCGACATGCACCATTCTTATCACCCATGCTTTCTGCACAAGTGCCTCTGCCTGATAACCAGAGTCCTTGAACAACATTTGAAGACCCCATCCACTTAGTCCAGTCAACCTACCAAGCATACACAGTGGGCAGTTACTGTCTGGTGCAGGCACTGCCAATTGTGCAAAGATACAGCATACTGCAGACTGGTAGCAGAGCAGAGAATCAAATAATCTTTAGGTGTTTGGAATATATGCCCTGGTATGTTTGTGACACCTGGGCTACTTTGACTTTAGTCCTGTTGGAAATGAAAGTTCATAGGGTAAAATATGTTGGAAATAAGGTTCTAATGATAGATGCTTAGACACTGTGATGCTGTTCATTATACTGATACTGCGTTAATGTATGATTTTCACAGTAAAACATTGCTGCACATCTCCCTTATTGTATAAAAGAACTTAAACTACATTTTAAATCCAACATTATGTAAATATGAAAAATGCATATACAGTGCCTAGCAGAAGTATCCGGCTCCCTTGAACTTAACCTTTTGCCACATTTCAGGCTTCAAACATTGTACAAACATAAAATAGTAATTTTTTTGTGAAGAATCAACAACATGTGGGACAGTTGTGAAGTGGAACAAAATTTATTGGATATTTTACACTTTTTTTAGAAATGAAAAACTGAAAAGTGGGGCGTGCAAAATTTTTCGCCCCCATTGCGTTAATACTTTGTAGTGCTACCTGTTGCTGCGATTACAGCGGCAAGTCACTTGGGGTATGTCTCTATCAGTTTTGCAAAACAGCTGGAGCTCAGTGAGGTTGGATGGAGAGCGTCTGTGAACAGCAGTTTTCAGCTCTTTCCACAGATTCTCGATTGGATTGAGGGCTGGACTTTGACTTGGCCATTCTAAAACCTGGATACATTTATTTGTGAACCTTCCCATTGGAGATTTTGCTTTGTTTTGGATCATTGTCTTGTTGGAAGATAAACCTCCGTCCCAATCTCAGGTGTTTTGCAGACTCCAACAGATTATCTTCCAGAACGGCCCTGTATTTGGCTCCATCCATCTTCCTCTCAATTTTAACCATCTTCCTTGTCCCTGCTGAAGAAAAGCAGGCACAAACCATGATGCTACCACCACCATGTTTGGCGTAAAAGCAACACAGCTCATCACCCTGAACACACCAGCCCCACTGTCAAACATAACGTTTTGCATTGTGGCCAAAGTTCATCTAACCAGAGCACCTTCTTCCACATGTTTGGTGCATCTCCCAGGTGGCTTGTGGCAAACTTTAAACGCTATTTTTTATGGATTTGTGCAGTGTATGACTGATTGTTGTCCTATGGACAGAGTCTCCCACCTCAGCTGTAGATCTCTGCAGTTCATCCAGAGTGATCATGGGCCTCTCGGCTGCATCTCTGATCAGTCTTCTTATTTGAGCTTAACGTTTAGAGGGACATCTGGTAGATTTCCTGGTAGATTTGCAGTGGTCTGATACTCCTTCCATTTCAATATGATCGCTTGCACAGTGCTCCTTGAGATGTTTAAAGCTTGGGAAATCTTTTTGTATCCAAATCCGGCTTTTAACTTCTCCACAACGTTATCTCAGACCTGCCTGGTGTTTTCATTGGTCTTCATGATGCTCTCTGTGCTTTAAACAGAACTCTGAGACTATCACAGAGCAGGTGCATTAATACGGAGACTTGATTACACACAGGTGGATTCTATTTATCATCAGTCATTTGGGTCTGGACTTTTCAGTTTTTTATTTCTAAAAAAGATTTAATTCCACTTCACGGCTGTGTCCCACTTGTTATTGATTCTTCAAAAAACAATTACAATATTTCATACCTTTATGTTTAAAGCCCAAAATGTGGCAAAAGGTTGACAAGTTCATGAGGATACTTTATTTTCAGTGCCTAGCAAAAGTATTCGGCCTCCTTGAACATAAAATAAGGCTTTGTCTGTGCCCTTCTCAATCTTGGATTTGAGGAACTGTCTGGCAGTGTACCGCCACATCCCTACCTAGAAACATTCTGGTTTACTTTCATGTTTTACACATCTTTGGTTTATTCTACTGTCATACACATGTAGAATGTAAAAAAAAAATATTTTTAAACAATGATGTTTTTAAGTTAAACAAGCTTTGCTTGGCCCCACAAAATGCCTCAGTATGTGATGGAATCAGTATTCATGAAACAATTAAAGTAAATAGAATTTTTATTGTTCATTAAAGTATTGTGATATAACCCTTAGCTATGGTTTTAACAAATAAAATAACGTTTCCAAACTCTAATGTACAGTTTTACCATTGGTCTGTTGTAGAAAAGTGGACATCTTATGATTTCCACTGTTGCAATTATTCTTTTTCTTTCTATAGAGCAGGGGTCCCCAATTATTTTTACTCAAGGGACCATATTTATCCATCATCGCAATGACAGGTACCAGTTAGTTATATTTGTCAGTGAATAGGAAAAAAAAACCAACAACAACAAATCTGTTTACACTGCATGCTAACACTAGTGAGCTGAACCTGATCTTCACATCACCATATACCACAATATTACATAATTTGCTGCCTACAGATGTTTTAACCTGTTATCTCAGCAACTAATTAGACGTTTCTGTCTCACTATTATTGAAAAAAAAAAACATTGAAGCACCACACAACTGGAGGAGGGCAGGAGGAGGATAGTATTTTTTGGATGGTAGGGAAAGGAATGTATCATAAATGAGCCACAAATTAGATGCTCTGATGCACAGCTGTCTACAAATCTAGCCTGGGAATGTAGCTCTTTAGTGAGTGCTACCAGTCTGCTTACACATTTACGGGTTCATTGGTCATGCCTCACTGAGGGAATGTTAAATGTGTTTCTTTTTGCAATTGTTTAAATGTGACATTTGCTATCTAGTCAAGATGCATTTGTGAGGGATGATTTATACAAGGTATGGCATACGTGTGTGCCACCCTCAGTATTCTACAGCTGGCTGTAGTAAAAACAGCTGTCTATGACACATGCCAAAGGGGACTAGAGTATTCCTCCCAATGCAGAGGGAGTGCAACATGGAAAATGCACAAAAAACCTTTGTTCCATCCAAAACTCACCTACTTGGATACTTATTAAATTTTAGCCCTGCCAGTGTTTAAAAGAAGAAGAATTCTTTTTTTTTTTTTTCATTTTTAACTCTTTCATAAAATTTTGTTAGTGCTTTTAGGGAATGGGAACCAGTAATAGAAAAATGGTACTGCTGAACTTTCTTTGTGAAGGCAACAAAACAAAAATGAAATTAAATATTAAAAGTGTGATGTTAAAGCTAGACATTCTACTGGTAATAATATTTTCCATAATGCTTGAAGCTATTTTTTCACTTAATAATTTTACACCACTCTGTATTAGTTTGACCTCCATTTGAAATGTAAATAAATTTTTAATTGAGATTATTATACAAATATCATCCAATAAAACCGTCGTAAGGTTCTAGTAGGTTGTCACGGTTTCTGGAGCCATGCTGACTGCAGTACATCCCACAGTTGATGGAGGGTGCATGGGGAGGATTTATTGAGCGATCAAGGTGGTCAAACATATGCTCAATTGGGTTCAAATCCGGGAAATCTATTTTTATTTCAATTTTTATTTCAATTTAATTATTTTATTTTTGCTTACTGTCTGTGGTTTTAAAACAGAACACAAATCATCCCAGAACATGTTCTGTCCTCTAACTACAGCAGGTTCTTTCTACAGAGAAAACGTTCTGGGTGCCTAGGCAAGGGGCCACGTTTGGGCGTCTCATGCAAATGACACCTACAGTGATTGTGCGGAACATTCACTGCTGTGTTCTCACATGCACTGACTGACTGTACCCAGAACATTTACTAGGGTGCTAAGAGGGTAAGATCAGATACAGCTCCTCCGGAAAAAAACTTCTGTACGATTAACGTGCATGTGTGAAAAGGGTATTAAATAAGGCTTAATTAAAACTCCAGATCATGCAAGAGTCAATACCCGGTTACCCAATTGTGCTTTACTGATTATAAGCAAAATCAGTTACAATGTGTGATATGGACAAGTGCCAAAAACAATGTAATAATAATAATAATTTATTTATAAGTACTTTTCAAGTTACTTAATACTCATTGTTTTGTGATTTTGAAACTTCCATTAAGTTTGGAAAATGCCAAAACCAAGGCATTTAAATACTTTGCAGTAAATTTTTCAAGTATGCTTATTCATTCAGGAAAGACCTAGTGCTTAATGAGCTATGATGGATTAAAGCTCACCGACTTGCTAAAAATATACCTATGAATAATTCAGAAAAATGATTCTCAGCCAGAAATTTTAAGGATTTAAAGATTCACATTCCTTGGTGTGCAATAGAAAAAAGAAAAAAAAACTAATGAAAAACTATGTTCAGAAAAAGCCAGGAACAAACAATCCATAAGCCATAAATAAGCAAGCCGTAGCCTAATGGTTAAGGTACTGGACTGTAATCAGAAAATGAATGGTTCATGCCTTACCACTTCTAGGTTAGACTCTTGAGAAAGACCCTTAACCTTGACTAGACATTGTAGCTGTTTAGTAAGTTGGTTCAGATGAAGGCATTTGGTAAATTATCTAAATAATCAATATTCAGAACAGACTACTAATGGCTCAAGCTCATCTGAGATGGACCGATATTTGATTGTCACATTCTTTCACAGCAAAATTTAATTTAGCCTTCAGTTTTCGAACGCCTCCTGCTACATCAAAAGATTTGGAACAGTAAAGCATTTGCACTTCAGCTAAAGATGTGCGATATCTTAAAATAAAACTTTGTCTGGGTTGTTTCATTTAGAGTGCTTCATCCTACCGAGAGTTTTAACAGAATATTTGGGGCCTATTTTAATCTCTCTGCAGAAATATGATGTTAAAATTATGCACTTCTGTAAACCTAAGGACCGTGGAAAATAATAATGGTCAACATTTTAGAGCCAGGTCTTTCACTTGGCTTCATTATTACCTTTATTTACACTCACTGCTTGAGAAGATGAGGTTTAGTGAGTCCTGAAAACACTAAACACAAACCGTGAATACATATACAGGACACTCTTGTGTACTACCAGGGAGGATTTACAGCAGCCCGTCCACCAAATAAATATTTTGGTGGCTGGAAGTAATAAATAAACAGGTCTTTACAACCTTCATTCATTTTTAGCTTTAAAAAAATAATAAAAATCAGTGTGATTCAGGTTAAAATAGGTCAAGAAGCATGAGTCAGACCACAAGAAGCAAAGAGCATACCAAGTACACTTCATTAGCATAAATCTTCATCAGTTACAGCATCCAGTCACAAAAGGCAAGACAAACATCCTCACTTACCCACAGACACTCACACAGAGACAAAAAAGTGAGGTCTGACAGAGTTTGTCGGACATGTTAGTCTGTAAATGAGGTAGAAAAGAACAAGCCAGCTCAAACCAGGCCAAATGGAGACAAATGATGGTTTTGCTAATCACAAAGGCTTCTGGGATAGAACCTCTGTCTGCTGGCTAACCACAAGCTTTTTATATAGACAAAAACGTGGCCTATCGGGCATTAGATAGGGTATTGATTATGTGTAAGAGGAGACAGATCACATTATCACACATGCCAACTTTGATGCCCATGTCGGTCAAGTGACACTGTCAAGTGGCCTGTCCAAAAAGACTCTGGGTATTTTTCTAGAATACTATTTTTTAATAAATGAAAATATCACATATCCATTAAGAAATAGTTGCAACATTATTGTTAAAACTTATTGATCAAAATTCATTTTTCAAATGAAAGCACACGTCCTCTGATTAGCCTTGAAAGGATTATACTTCTAGAAGGAACACACTGGAACTTATTTTGTCTCATAAAATGAAATATGTTTAGAGAATATGTTTATTTAATACCCTGAATGGTGCAAGTCTTGCAAGGCCAAACTTTGACAAAATGTATGAGAAGGATAATTTCTTGAACAAGTTTGATAGCAAGCTCTTGGACAGGTAACAAACTTATTTACAAACGCCACTTTAGTTCAATTGTACTAAAAAGTATGTGTTATTAGTGCTCTTTGTTTGGTTTAGGTTCACTCTGGGTGTGTTCAAAAACCTTGTAAGCTGCCTTGCTGTCTACTACTTACTTAAGCAGATGACCCCCATAAAGAGGATTCTAATAAATATTCTAACTTATAAGTCAGGTTTTGAAAGACATACATTTATTTAAATATATTGCATTTTAAAAGAGTGACCATACGTCCTCCATGTTCTTTTTTTGGGACCTACAAAAATTGTCTGTCTAGATTTTCTAAAATTTTTCAAAAATGTCTGGAATTCGATTGGCCATACTCAGATATCCCAAGTTTTCCAGATGTTCTGAGAGTCTCTCACATATGCATAGTGGCTCCTTGATGCTGGAAAGTCAGATAAAATCTCCCGGAATCTAGAATGTGTGGCCAGGAGCTCACTTAAACTTTTTCCCGATGGTGGTATGGAAAGAGAGACCGTATTGCCATGGTAGCCTACCTTGTAAAAAACAAACAAATACAAAACTTTTCACCTCTGACTGTTCGAAAGTGTTCCCATGTTTGATAACCCATGTTTGCCTGCTGATCTCAGCACTACCCACTCTGAGGTCAATGCCTGTCAAATAGACTCACCTCAACATACCTTTTACAAATATACATCAGTATTCCCCATCATTATTCATTTGAAATAGCCCCTCCCCCACCAATAACATAAAATAACACCCAGCGTGGATTTAATTGTTTCGCAAAAGACCACATTCCACTTGATTGATAGGAGAATAGACATGCCACTTAAAATTCACTTCAGGTATTGCGAGTTGACTACAACAGTTCACATGCAAGTGAAGTGCAGTCAGTGCATAGCTTTGTTGAAAATGTGTGATTGTGTTAGGAAGGCTGCATGGTGCCTGTTCATTGTGTGCAATGAATACTCTTATTTGTAAACAGTTAAAAATAACTGTGGTTTCCTCCCACAGTCCAAATACTTGCTACCAGGTTGACTACAGACACTGAATTGTCACGTAGGTACCTGCAATGGATTGGCCCTGTCCAGGGTGTTACCATTTGCCTTGCGCTAATTGAAAAGCTGGGTTGGCTTCAGCACCCCTCCCTGAGCCTAATTAGGATAAGGGGTTAAAGAAAATGATGATCACTATGGGATGTTGTGATACATCTAAAACTTAATAAAAAAGAATACACACAATCAAAAATAAGTTGTCTCATTAGTTTCATTATATTAGACATAGCAGTGGGTTTAAAAACAGGCTGATGAATATATGGATTAGTTGAATCTGTCTCTAAAATAGTTATTGATATTAAGTCACTTTTGTAAGTAAAATTAGGTCTTTAATGACCTATTTAAATACACCAGAATGCATGAAATGGCAAATCTAATTAATTTAAAAAATCTTCTGGGATAGGACCACAATAACACCACCTCCCCATGCCCAGTGTGCCTCGTAAGGAAACTCTGCTGCCCCCCTCAGCCTGTGACGAGGACTAGTCAGGCTAACAAGGCACATTAACGTCATAGTAATAAGTTAGGCTACAACAAAAAGCATCGATCTCAAGGGGAACACTAGAGCACGGGTCATGGACGCCAAGGTTACATGAGCAAGCTACAGCAAGGAGATTTATCATGCTATACTCATGTTACACTTGTTTTTTACTCATGCTATACTCATTTTACGTTTTACTCGTGCTGTACATGTGCTCATGCTATACTCATATTACGCTTTACTCATGCTGTACATGTGCTCATGCTATACTCATATTA
>JAYDZF010000008.1:8805678-8816418 GCA_034509105.1 Microcambeva barbata | reverse complement strand
TGTAAACAAAGGTTTTTGTTCAATAGAGGCATTATTTGAACATTTTGACTTCCAGACAATGGAGTCATATAAAATTTATTTCACTTTTAAACCTTTATTTGCATTTTGTTACTTTTGCTAGTTTATTTTTGTACTTTTGGCACAAATTTAAATAGTTCCAATGCTGGGGCAAGTACTGCTATTTTGAGTTAGATATTTAATAATTATTTGCACTTTATTTGTATTTCATTTGTATTGTGATGTGTGTTAATCCAGCTTTTTCATATTCATGTTTCATGGCTCATTATTTTAATTTGATATTGGAGCTTAAACAGCATTATGGGATGGAGGGTGTGGCTGAAATAATCACGACTAGTCGACTAATAAAAAAATAATGTTCAGATTAGTCGACTACCAAATTAATAATCAGCACTCTCATATGTGTTTTTATAAATGCCTCCTCTGCGTCCAGAGAATTACTTTGAAGTTTTTCAAACTCTGGACTTTGACAACCAGCATCAACTTCTTCACCTTTCACTTGTTTACCACTGTTCATTCCTTGGACCGCTTTTAATAGATACTGGCCACTGCCTGCTGGGAACACAAGAGCTGCAGGAGATGTTCTGACCCAGTACTCTTGCTATTACAATTCAGCCCTTGCCAAACTTGCTGAAATCCTTCCGCTTGCTTTTTCTTCTTCTAACTAGTGTTGGTGATTTAACTGGTCATAATCTTATGCATGGTCGCTGTACCTCACTGGCTTTTGTGCAATATTCATATAATATTCTTGACTGCTGTGCCCTTTTCTGGGTTAATCAGCTTTGGGTTAATGTAGTCTGGGTATCTCCATGTCCCCCATTGGATAAGTCTGTAATGAGGGCAATACGCCATGCTGATGTTTCAGCATGGTGACAGTCTAGATTCCATATCTTAAAGTACAAGATGTCATGACATGCATACTCACCAGCTGTTTGAGAAAGTGCTTTGTTGTATTTATACTGTTTGTCCAGTGCATTAAATAATATATCATAGATGTTCGAGAAGTATTTTGCATTTCAGATATGCAGTTCAGTTAAACAAGGTCTCAAAAAGACGCCCATCCTCCTCAGACGTCTGCAGTGACATGCCTTGCTCTGGGAGCATTGATCACATTTGAATTGCAAAGAAATCAGAATATCCCATCAGTGCGATGTCACTGGACTGGAGACCTCAGTCGATTATTCATGAGTCAGGGTTGTAAGTTTTGTAAATTAGTTAATTGCTCATGACTGAGAGTTGATCAATACACAAGCTCTGCCTTAATGGACAAACAGTTGTGACTTTCTCAGGCATATTCAAAATTGAGGACAGTGCTGGTCAGATTTCGTTTTCTTGATCTTGATGTCAGAAAAGTAAAAACGAAAAAAAAGAAACTAAATCAGTCAAACAAGGCAGTTGACCAGGAGTTTAATTCTGGTGTTTGTCATAGCTAGACTGTAGCTATTAATGATTTTTTTATTATTATTACGAAGCATGATAGCATGTGTTATTTATTAAGTTGTGTCTGTTATGGTGTTGAACTTTTTTGGAAAGTATTGCTTGCTTGAAGTGAATGTGTTATTTCAGATAAATACACGTACATATTGAAACGAAACAATGTTCCTCCAGGACCATGATGCAACAATGAAACAATACACAGTGCAGATTACAAAAGTACAATAAATACAAAAAGGCCTATGATCAATACAAACATACATATCAATTCTATACAAGTATCATGTTGATGAAATATATGCTGATATACAGTTAGAAGCACAGAGTTTTAATAGCAGCAGAGATATAAACAGATTAAGGTGCAAAAAATGCAATGTGCAAAGTAATAGTCACTGTAAGGCAGAAGTAGAGATATCAGGTGTGTAAGGTGCTAAGATGCAAAAATGTATGCAAGTTGCAGTCTTGTGCAGCTGTATAACACTAAGAACAATATAATTTACACATGTCCTCTTACTGACATGCAGGAGGTTTTAAAGTAGCAAATCCGAGAGCGTTGATCATTTCACCTTGCTTCTGATTGGATGCTGCATGCATTTTTGGCAGATGCAGCCCAGCATTCCTGCTTCATAACAGTTTATTGGGGAGCCTATATTGGGTTTAAATTATTTTAAAAAATATGCATTTACAGGCATATTATTCTCACATCCAAAAATTTCACATTTTTCTGTATACCATGGTAATTAAATATAGTGACAGGATTTTTATGTGGTGACGGCATATTAAGCATGTGGTGCGACGCACCATATTTCTACCTGGGACATTTAAGACATCCTTGTGCATCCATAATAAGAGTGCAGAGGGAGGGGTTGCCAGTTGGAGCTCACTGATTGGGTTATCCTCAGTGAGAACTGCCTCTACCAGAGATGAATAGCCAGAAGCTACAATGGCAAGTGTTAGCTGTGAGTCAAGTGAATATTTGAAGCCAGCACCACCACTGCCAAACACTCTCTCTCTCTCACATACACACACCGTAAGGAATGTAAACCCAGCTATTTACACTAGCTGGAATGTACATAAAATAGTAATTCATTTGTGCAGTTTACAGTTTGCATTTTTCCTACTATTCCAACCAGTATTAATTATTTAGCCTTCCTAAGAGCCTGTTTTAGACCTTGACCCAATCAACACAACCCCCTTACAGATTTTCCTATGAATCCTAAGTCATGTGCTAACCTGTCCCCATGGCAGCAGCTTTGTACATGATCTATATGTGCATTGATTGCCTTTAAGTGATGGATCGGGACTACGAGTATGCATGTGCACTAGGTTCCTGTGATGTTCTCATAAATATGCATTGATGTCAAAGAGCTGTCACCACAAGGTCCGGGCTATATTGGTTGATTATTTTTAGAAGCTGGGTAATTATAGGGAAGAAAAATAATACTACGCAGGGTTAATCAAGTACTGGGTTTGACATGACAGTGCTTGGATCCTACAATTTGTCAGTTCTTATGTTCAAATGAATATGAAATTTCACCAAAATGACATATTTGATGAAACAAAGCATATGTTAGATAATTGTTTTGGGATATACAATACACATGACTTTTAATGTAATACTAGGCAGGTTTGAGGATCTTCCTAAATGTGTCTTTGATGAGGTTGGTGTGGAAGAACTATTGTGGCCTGAACAAAACCCTGACTTTACAAAAGACCATCTGACTGAATGAGCACTAATTGCAATAAACACACTTTAAAGTCTTGTGGAAAACCTTCCCAGATGAATAGAGGCTGTTATTATGGCTAAGAACCGCATATGGCTTTTAACAAGGTGTTTTGTTCCAGGCTAGATATTTTAATATCCAATCTGTGCTGTAGTCAGGAGAGGTGAAAAAATACTCTACTGCATTGTCAACTCACTGATGAGAGTGAATGATGAACATGTCCTATTTCATAACACCCTTTTATATGTTGCTGATTTTTGCTGTATTTTTGTTTCTAATTTAATTAAACACGAACATCTGCATATCTAAGTGAATCACTCCTTGTACACATTATAATGACCATCAGGTAATATCCAGATTAACTCCTGTGTGCAGCATAGACAAAAGCTAGACAGGCTACAAGTGGCTCAGTAAGGTCCTGGGAGATTGCCTTGGTAGGTTTTCTGGAGCCATGCTTACTGCGGTGCACCCCAATGGAACAGCTGGAGTGACTTCTACACCTTAGTTATCAAACATCATTAAAATCCTAATAAATGATAAACAAAGAGATAAACAAACTCTCTTGGCTGAAAAGTTTTGCTTTTTGTTAAAAGCCATTTCTCTTTGTATTCTTTTAGGGTGGGAATCTGTGATTCTGTGTGTGTGGTGATCAGAGGCCTGAATCCAGACCGATTAAGACGGAGGAGGAGTGTGTACGACGGTTGGACTTGATGGCAGAACGTCTGGCTTCCTACGCATGTCTCAGCCACCTAGCTGTGAAAGCACAAGACTGATTCCACCAAGAAAAAGTAGCTTTCGTGAGATGACCGGACTACCAAGCATGTGTATTCCTGGGATGACTTTTCAGACTGAATGAATTCTCTTTCTGGACAAGTATGGACAACCCTAGCATCTTCTAACATCTTTTTCAGGACCCTATGAGGGTCTGTCAGTTTTAAACACTGCACTGCTTGGAAGGCCGTATGTGAGCCACAGAGACTGTGGGATTACTTAAGGCTGTATGTTCATCCAAACCTCACTGCACTGTAGTCTACACTCTACAGGTATCCGCCATATTTCAGTGTTGCTACTTCAAATGAAACTGGTGCTTGCCGCTCCTGTCGTTGGTCATGGCCCAGCTTCACTACAGCACGGCGAACAGGAGCCGCCGAAGTTTACATGATGTGTCTGCTTGTCTCTGTGCTTCGTGAAATCTATCTTTTCTTCGGCAATGCAGCTACACTATTTCAGGTGCTTCTGAGACCCACCTTCGAAGATCATGGTCCTCAGTCACAGAGGACGGGGTTCAGGGAAAGTCTCAGCGATGTCCCAAGTTGCACTTTTGCGTGACACTACAGACCACCAGCTTCGGAAGCAAAGCACACGTTCGCCTGAATGACTGGTGCGGGGCACATTCTGGGTGGAACAGAGGGCACACAAACTCGCCAAGTCAACAAAGACAGCAAAATTCAAAATAAAAAAACAAGGGGCAAGAAAATGTACTTTTTTTGGATAGGAAACGATAATTGTAACTAATTCTGTGTTAGTTCATTAATGACACATAGGCACATAAAATGTGATATCAAAATTCTCAGACTTGCCCTTAAAGGGAATGTCTGTTGAGGCTTTGTCAAATTAAATCTAAATATTTTGCTGTATATACGAATCTGCACAGTGACATTTCTGTTGTTTTGTCCATTTTACTTAAATAAAACACAACAAAACGATGAAACAAAATCAAATACTTATAGGGTCTGTCCGAAAAATCTGATTATTGTTTACTGCCTACTTAAGTTGCTGCCTAAATAGAGAGTATTCTAATTATGCATCAACTTACAAGACAGGTTATTCAGACACACGACTGAGACAGTTAAAATAATTTTTTTTATTACACCTTTATGCAAATGAAAATTGGTTCAATCATAGACAGTTTGTTTACATTAAAAACTGAAATATTTGTAATTTTCAGTCAGAAAAGTACTAAAACACTGGAAGCATTGGTAGCTCCTTCATTGTTCAGACTTTATTCTTCCTATATAGGTAGCATTTTAGGACATCTATGAATTTCGGACAGCCTTTTTTTTATGGCGCGTGTGTACTTGGAGAGCTCAGTAGTAAACCCAGAGAAAAGACACTACCCCTCGACTCTGTGCAGGTTGGTTATCAGGAACCCTGTTCCGGCCATGAGTAAACTACAGCCAATCGTTCATGTTGGCAGAGTTTGGAAGATGTATTTGAAATCTCAGCTCTGGTGTGCTCGCGTGTTTTGCCACAGCGTCACCAGAGTGCCTACAAACAATGTCATTTGCACTTACCACAATGTCCCAAATTGTCTGACATTTTATTAATGAGACATATTTATGGATCCAGATCAGATCAAAGATGTCACAACTGATCAGTTCTTGATTAATTAAAATGAAATGAAATTATTCAGTGTGTACAAGCTGCTGTAAAACAACAAAAACTGTCACTGTGCAATTATTTAAATGTTCACTGTAGTATATTTAGTTTCTGGTCTTAAGGGCATCAGGTTATTTGTTAATTTGCAAGAAGTATCTTTTGTAAATAAACAAATCAAAGTAATGTGGAGTTTATACACACAGATTTGATTTAGGGGTACAGATGCCAAAATTGACTGACAACTCTTAGGATGACTGAATATTAGGTTTGTTTGTTAGTTTGGTTTGTTTGGCTGGCTTTTGTTACTTTTATTAGCATTCAGTCTGGGGTGTTCTTTACATGATTTGATGTGTAATTGAGTCTACTTGCACCCTTACTGTTTAAAAGCATAAACGACCTGATCTGATCGACTGCTTTAATTAGCAGCTGGCCTGTCTAATGAAATGTGTACAATGAAAGAATGTATGAATTAGCACACTCTAGTACTGCCTGTGAGTGTGATCAGATCATTTATTGAGTCTATACCATTTAAACACAGTTTATTCCACGTGTAGATCTACTAAAGAAGTTAAATTCTGCAGAACTTAAACTGACATTACATGAGGGTTCTTCAAAGGGTTTGCAAATTTCAAAAACGGATGACATTTCTACACAGACACCTTCCTTTGCTGTGCATCATTCCCAGCTTTGTATGACTTGGCTGGCTTACTAATGTCACCTTCTTTGGACCACTTTTGATAGATACTGACCACTGAAGACCAGGAACATTCATTGAGAGCTGCAGGTTTGGAGATGATCATCCCCAGTCATTTAGCCATCACAAATTATCCCTTGTCGGACTCTCAAATTCTTTAACTCACCCACTTTCCTGATTTGAAAAATGTTAATTTGCTGCTAATATACTTATTTTTCTATTAACAGGCATTACATTACTTCTACTTCCGCTCTCACGGTTCCCAGTGAAAATATACCAGTACAGAAACTTTTTGAAGATCCCTCATTGTAATTCCAAGACCAGACTTATCCGAAATCTGCCAGTAGTGTCTGATTGCTGTAAGTGATTGTAAATGTATTTATAAAATGACATGTACATAAAAACACTATTTAATATTACTCAAGTTATATACAGACGCGAGTAGCTGCAGATCTTGATAAAAGAAACAGTTACTGGGTCCTGAATGTGGTCCCTCTAAACACAGACATTCTCAAAAAAAAATACCTGAGCCTGTTGATCCTTAATGTGCTTAAAGCTTTCCTCAAAGAAATTCACAATCGATTCATTGGCTGATCAGTCGTGATGATTAAGACCTTATGCCTGATGTTCTCTCTGTGCTTTGGGTTTGACATTTAGTCTGAAACTAAATGTTTCGGACTAATTCTTTTCAAACACTGTTTATGATGTAAACACTGTGTAATAGCCAGGTGGACATTTTATGGTTTACGTCTGTATGGAAAGAGCTGGGAACATTTTTAGCAGATCAGATGTTTAATTCAGTGGTTGGTTGGATGGATCTCTGACATGTTAGATGTCAGGCATAACATTATGACCACCTTCCTAATATTGCGCTAGTCCCTATTTTTTTTTACCCCTAAACAGCCCTTCAACTGTGATTTATTCTGACACCTTTTAATCAGAACCAGAATAAAGCTCTTCAGCAATTTTCTTTACCCTGTTACATGTTTACCACTGTTACTTCCTTGGATCACTTTTAGTAGATACTGACCACTGAAGACCAGAAACACCCCACACGAGCTGCAGTTTTAGAGATGCTTTGACCTAGTCATCTAGGCTACACAATTCGTCCCTTGTAAAACCCGTACAAATTCTTACGCTCACCAATTTTCCGGCTAATAACAGATCAACATTGAGAATGAAATATTCACTTGCTGCCTAATATATCTCACCGACTATCATGTGCTAAGATGAGGACATTGACACAGACTATCACTTTACCCCTCAGTGGTCAGAATGTTATGCCTGGTGGGTGCATGTCCTGAATTGTGAGCACTCAATCAGTGCATTGTAAATTATTAGTGAGAACTTTTTAGAAGATTTTAAGTCTGGTTTAAAAGAAAAAAGAAAAAAATTATTGCTTTTTGGAGGCTGAATCCAGACTTGTCTTTACTTTAATTAAATTATTCTTTAAGATTTGTGCAAGCACTTTCTTTGCTATGCTACTGCTAAACAGGGTTACCACAGGGAATATGCTAGTTTTCTCTCTGTTGTGTTTATCCCAATTCATCCTAATCTTATCTATTATTCCATTACGTCATATATGATACAAAAGAATCAAAACATCGGCCGCTATTGTACAGTAGGAACTCATTTTTGTACCGTTTCAAAAAGAAGAGCATGAATGGCACACTGCTTTGTTTGTGGAGATCTGGACGTGACATCCTTTCTTTTCTTTTTTTTTTTTTTTTTTTGGTGCTGTGAAACTTTCCTGTAATGTGAATCGCCCTTCGCCAAATATTCTCCAGATCAGTTTTGAAGCTCAGTTCACAAATGATGCAAATTGTGAATGGCAGCAATGCTTTGTTTTTAATGTCATTGATCATTTCTTTCAAAGTGGTAGTCTCTGTGAAAGGGATGGACAACTCCTGGTTCTGTGCTTGCTCAAGATATCTGGACTCATCATGTATATTAGTGCATCGGTCTGACTTTTGAGGCCATTTGAATCCTGATTCTCTGTTTTCATCACATTCTGTTTGTGCATTATAAAATATATAAATGAAATAATTGCTTTAAAATGTGTGTCTGTGGGGAAATAAATTGTATGTCTTGATACATATTTTAATTATGTTTTATAAATTTCATGTACAGCAATAAAGCACACTAGTGTTAATGACTGTCTTACAATCATTGATTCCTATTTTTGTATTTGAATAATAAACTGTTTTACTGTGTATGACTCTCAATGTTATACACTGTGTTTCATAAGTTGTGCAGAACTGTGAGCTGGTGGGTAGGTATATAATGTGTTTAGTTCATGCTCATTCTCTTTAACCCCTTATCCTAATTAGGGTTGGGGAGGGGTGCTGGAGCCTATCCCAGTTCTTCAATGGGTGCAAGGCACATGGTAACATCCTGGATGGGGTGCCAATCCATTGCAGGTGCCAGGACAATTCAGTGTCTCCAATCGCCTGGTAGCATGTCTTTGGACTGTATGAGAAAACCGGAGAACCTGGAGGAAACCAACACAGACACGAGGAGAACATGCAAACTCCACACAGGAAGGACATAGGTCGCTCCACCTGGGGATCAATGTGAGGCAACAGTGCTATTCACTAAGCCACCGTGCCACCTGGTATATAATTTGTCGAAGACACTATTAATGGATTTAGTATGAATCGATTGCAGTTTATTCTCATACATGCTGATTGTCTTGTCTTGGGTAGACAGTGTGACATGTCACATGGCTTAGAAATTTCTAGGAAGAGCATGTCCAAGAATTCCATCTACAACCCTGCCCCCCTAATTCCCTAATAAGACTTGAACTCTATTGAGCCTTTCTGAGACCACCTTGATTATGTTGTCATTATAGATTCTCCTCATGCACTGCAGTCAGCATGGTTCCAGATACTCATGACAACCTACCAGTAACCACAGTGTGTAGCAAGAACCCAATGAAATCCCCATCAGATCCACATTTAGTAAATGTGTGCTACTTTTCACACCACTTGTAAAATCTGTTAAAGGCACATATAGTCACTAGATCACAAAATTATTACTTTCTGTTTAAGCAATTGACATATTAGATGTTTTGATTTTTCATAATAGTTTCTTCTATAATGATTTACTACATTTTTAACATTAGTAATAAAATGTTGATCTTAAATTATGAAGATTAAAGTTTGTTGCATTTTTTTCCAATAGATCATCTATAAAGGGAGTGCTTTTGGCCTAGTGATTGAGATACTAGACTAGTAATCAAAAGGTCACTCATTCAAACCCTTTGAGCAAGGTTCTTAAAAATTAATTGTGTACACTGTATACTGTCACATGACTAAGTAGTTTTGGAAAACAATTATGTGCTTAATGCTGTAAATGTAAATATAGGGGTCACCACAATAGGTAATTCTGGTTTGCTTCTCTGATCTGAGTAAGTAAATGCATAAATGGATGGATGAAATGGGAAAATGGATGTGTGGGTATGGAAAGTGGATCTGGAACTGGATTAGCTAAAGTGAGCGCCACTGAAAATATTCACTGCATCACATGGAGAATGATTGAAGACCTGAGAGGACGATGTCTCTTAGCGCTTCAGGCTAGGCAATGGAATAAAGGGGGTTGAGCTCTCAAAGGAACTGAACCCTTCCCCTGCTTACAAGTGAATCTATAATCTAGCACATTATATTTAGACTCCATTCACTTTATTTGAAGATCATATGAAAAGCTTTTCTGTTCAAATTACAAGAGCAGGAAAAAAAACCACATGCTAAAACAGAGCTGGGATCTTGAACGCATTGAATGGAGACTCAATTCTGGGTGCCAGCTTGGCTGAGCGGCCACATGAACCTGGAAAGGTCTGTTTTCCATATAAGGGTGGGATTAAAAGACCAGATAGGGTCTTCCAATTATGACCTCTGTGGGCTGATTGGTGGGATGGGCACAGAGAAGATGAGGGCATTGATCAGGGCATTTCTCTCCATACACAGTGCAGTCACAGTGAATTGTGTGGAAGGCATTTTCATTTGTTGATATAAAATGAATTGAACCAAAATGCATAATTAAATACATTACATAATTAAGCTTTATAATGACATGGTTTAAGCTCAATATTACTGCCCATCATACACTTATCTGTTTTCTTATCACAAGCAGAATAAGTAGCTTATTGCCTTACTCAAGTAACATCAGCAGATATTTAAGTACTGGGTTTGTTGGCTACCTTACCATGAGATTGCATTGTACTGTAAAGTCTTTATGTGCTTTCAACACCTGCATGCATTTTGAGGCTGGTCCTTCCATTTACATGATTAGAAATGTCTCTTGGTGAAGTGTCTGGCTTATTTTATTTTATTTTTGCTACAGATAATGTAATCACACACCAGTGGATTAAGTTGCTGGTTACTTGGTTTTGACATTTTCTTTTCCATGATTTTTACACAGGCCTATTACAGATGCTTCTGACTTTTTGATGTTCCCAAAAGCAAGGTTAGCTTATGTTCCTGTGGGATGAAA
>JAYDZF010000008.1:8719293-8741273 GCA_034509105.1 Microcambeva barbata | reverse complement strand
GCATTAAAACACGGTTCGTAATTGTCAGTCAAACGAGAGGTGGCAAAATTCATTTCACTTGAATAAGCACCGCCCCCTGAAAATTTCTGACAACAATTACAACAATTAAAAATTTTGAATTTTATTAATAAACTTAGTTTACAAAAATTTGGATGCTTTTTGCAAAACCTTGATATTTGTCAAAGTTCATTAGGGATCATGCAATTTATATACGCATTTTCATCTGAGAAGTGGCACTTTGTCAAATTTAAATATAAATCATAGTTTTAGGTTCAGATCATCTCTCTAGTCATTCAGCTAGATACAATCGGGGCAATGTCTTCTCTTCCTCCCACCCTTTTACTCTTTCATTCATAGTATTTCACTACTCTATATCCCCCTTGTGAATCCCAAACAGCAGCAATCAAAATATGAGCTTGTGTGTGTGTGTGGACAGCTGGCAGCAAATGACTATGAACACTTAGGGTCAGCAGCTAATGGGAAGTCTGAAATATCCTGTTCTGAAACAGGAAGCTAGGGTGAAAGGGGGACATTAGGAACTAAAATATTTATATGAAGAGGAAGACAGCCGGCTTGAATATTTCCTTTATTTCTACCTGTCATATTTGGAAGTGGTGGTTTTAAGCATGGAGCTGGTCATGGTCTGCTGCTTTTGTCTAGGTGTGTATAAATGGTTGCGAAAAAGTATTTCCACCCTGCCTTATTGCATCTATTTTTGAGTATTTATTAAAACACTTTTAAAATTGTGTTTAATTCTAATGATTGCACTTACTGAAATTATGGCGGCACAGTTGCCTCACAGTAAGAGTGTACAATTCAAAGCCCGTGTCTGCATGGGCTTTCACTGGAGACTCCAGTGTCCTCCCACAGGTTAACTGGACAAGCTGAACTGACATGTAGGTACCTTGCCACTGGGACGCCAAGTGCATCATTGTCTACGGCCCAGATAAATGGGAGGGTTGCGTCAGGAAGGACATTTGAAGGAGGTTTGAAGACACCTAGGAGCCGACCCCACAAATTTATGGGACAAGGGCAGAGGAAATAGATAGATTGTACTTTTAATTTAAATTGTATTTTTATAGGATCATCACTAGAATGCACTGGTTCAGTACATACAGGCCAATTGAGTGTCTCCAATTAACCTGACTACATGTGGGGGATCCAAAGCTTCCTAAGGAAACCCACATAGACACTGGAAGAACATAACTAACAACACAGAAAGGATTCATGCTGCCCTGCCTAGAAATCCAGGATCTTTTTGCTGTGAGGTGACAGTGAGCTACCGTGCCGCACTTCAGTAAAAAAAGTGCATAATACTACCACAGTATTGGTAGGTTTGAATACCTGTTATTATCCTCCTTTCAAACAGTGCAACCAAATACCTCAGTCAGTCTTTATCTGCCATAAGAGCCACTTTGAGAAGACATTTTCTTTGCCCATATGATTTGACCTTGAGCGTCAACCGTAAGTAGCCTAGTGGATAGATTTTTGGACCATCAACCAAATCCCGGCTCTGCTATACAGCCACTGTTGGGTCCTTGAGCAAGACCCTTAACCCTCATTGCTCCAGGGGTGCTCTACAATGGCTGACCCTGTGTTCTGACTACAACTTCCAAAGTTAGGATATGAGAAGAGAGAATTTCGTATTACTGTACACCTGTATATGTGTAATGACAGATTGAGGCATTCTATCAATTATTTTCTATTATGACAGCTTTGTTTAAGAACCAAAATGAACTTCCTTTTGAGCAATTTGAGCTACAGTTGCTTTATCAAACCACACAGACCAGGTTTTACTTCATGTGCATCAATAAGCCTTGGCCTTCATTGGAGAATTTCTAATAAATACTGCCCACTGCAGAATGAGAACACCCAACAAGAGCTGCAGTTGTAGACATGCTTTGAGAAACTCAGTGTTATTCACTTCACCTGTCAGTGGTCATGTTATGCCTGTTCGGTGTATAGTTGTTATGGATACTTTGTTTATTTGATACATGTTAATAGTAATCCAAATGTGCACATTCAAATCCTTTCTCTCAGCTGTTTGTTTTCTGGAAAGTACTTACAAGGTTAGATTGTACCTGGTGACTTTGCTCTGACCTCACTACTGTACAGGTTGACTGACCTGATCAGTCGCCTGTTTAATATAAATATGGGCTTTACTTCAAATGGACTGCTCATATGCAGTACATACAAAAATAAAGTTACAAATCACTTCTTTGTGACATGTTTTGCTTTATTTATGGACTTTCCTCGATGATTAACATAATAATGAATGCATTGCCTTATACAAAACTAAACAAAAATAAACTGTTACAGAACTAATAGTAGGTTTAACAGAATGAACATTAAGTAAATACAGTTAAATAATTTATCATAATTCTCACTTAGTGTTGATATCCATGAGAACATATGCAATTTAAATTTTCAAGCAATCGTTGTTCCAGCCTGAGAAGTAACTTAACTTGTCGTCTAATCGATGCATTGAGAACATTCATGTACACATCATATGCTGTACTGATGTTCTAAAGCTTATTCATCTTGAGGCTGCCGTGCTAAATTGGAGACACCATTTCTGACTTTTCTGTGCATGAGTAGTCAACTTCAGAAAAGCTTATGAGCCATGTTGAATTATTCATTTATTAAAATGTTAACGTTTTTGGTTAAGTTCATGACAGGTAATGGTTACTCATTAAACAAGATTAATCAACTCATAAGTGTATAGAGTGTAACACAGTCATGGAAAAGGTTGTATCTCTAATTCAGCTCACTTGCATGTTTTTTATTTATTTATTTATTTATTTTTTGACTTTGAGTGTGTCCAACTCTGTAGTGTGCTGTCGAACAGAACTGAGTGCAATAGATAGGACGGCTGTCAGCCTCCACACATGGAGATACCCCCAGATGGATGAGAAGAGGGGGATGGGAGTAAGACAGACCATCAGAGAGGTGTAGAGAAGCACAATCATTTCATTCATCATGCTGCTTTTTTCATGCATGACAGTCCTTCATGTTATTCACGCTTTTCTATGAAATCACTGAGAGCAAGCTGGGAGTACGCAGTCTCTTTTGTTTAGGGTATTTAATACTTCAAACATGAACAGAAGTGGTTATCAAGGTCAAATTGTATATTTGAATACAGACAAGCTCACAGAGGTCAAAACCAGAAATAAATGCTGCAGCAAAGTGCAAAACCACTGGAATCCAAGGTTTGAATAGCCCGGCTGTGCTATTGAAAGTTGGGCATCTTCATATAGACATGACTGACTATGTCTGAGTTATAGGATGGGTGACGTCCTGAGATTGATTTGGTGTCCTATTTGGATTGTAGTACAACATTGCACCGACTAACAGGGGCGTGATGGAGATAATCAAACTGCACCGGGCATCATGTTATGCCTGGTACATCTACTGAAGCTCTGGTGGTCACTATAGATAAACATATTTATACACACTTCTCACAAAAAGTTAGATATTTAGCATTCAGCTTAAATTTATGGAAAACATAAAAGGTTTCACTGATATTATATCATAAAAGTATGGCATTTAAGTAGTATCAAACAATGTATTGAATTAAAAGCCAACAACAGTGGTAGGTACACCCCAACAAAAATGTCAATGTCTCAATAACTTGTTGTGTACAATGAAATCTACAAAATTCAAGATTAAGGTCTGGAGAAAGTGCAGGCCACTCCATTGAGGTGCCCCAGTCTTCATCAGCAGTTCCCTAATGTTGTTGCCTCGATCAGCTGGAGCATTGTCATCTATGAAGATGAAATTAGGTCTGTGATGTTAATGTAGAGGCACAATGAATGAATTAATGATGTTATGAAGTATTATGGGCTTGTCACTGTACCATTCACAAAGTGTAGTGCTGGTCTGTATTGACTAGAAACACCTGCCCACACTGTAACACCACGACCGAAGGCTCGTCTGGTAACAACAGTGGCTGATGCACAGAGCTTTCCTTGACCTGCTTGACATTGTTGATGGCCAACATTTCTGCTCAGCGTGACTTTAATCCGTGAACAGCACTGAGACCCTCTGGTCCCTCATCCAGCGTAAATGACCTCTGGCCCATGCAAGACAATGATGCCTATGCCTGGTGGTGTGGTCAGGTACTGTTGCAGGTAGTCTAACACACACTGATGTAAATGGTTTTGAATTGTCTGATGTAACACTTGGTTGCATCTGAGCTTCTTTAAATGTGTCTGGAGTTGTGTGACATTCATCTTCCAGTTCTTCATGGCACTGTTCACAACAAAGTGCTCATCAGTATGGGATGTGGCCAAAGGAAATCCTCTTCTAAGCCTTTCTATGACTTTCTTTCAGTCTCTCTGTATCTCTGTTGACACTATGTGACCGTAATCTCAGTGACCACTTCCATCTGAGAACATCCTGTTTGAAGCCTAGCCATGGCAAGGTACAAATATCAATTGTTTGGTGTCCTCTTTGTCTCATGATGTCAAAATGTGAACAGAATGATGAGGACGAATGATTAAATAACAATTCTAATTGAACCAGGAAATGTATTGGTCGATTCATGGATTCGTGGCTTGTTAGAGAACAGTATGTTATGCAAAAAGTACTGAAACCTTTGGACATGTGCATTCAAGTTTAGAGAAGGTCACATTACGTTCACCTGTAAAGGTTAGACTGCATTTTAGGTTCATCAAGAAATGTGACATTCTCCAAATATTATTAATGAAAACTCTAAAGTTCCTCTACCTACTGTCTTCTCCTCTTTTAGCTCATTTGAAATCCCAACACTGGCACAGTGACCCCAATCACGAGCAAACTTTGAGAGAATGTCAACAGTAATATGCTGTAGTGTCAACAAAGAGCAGTCAGGTGAGCAATCCACACCCATGCGCTTGCTACACACACATGCTGAGTAGACTAATGAGATGTGATAAGTCAGCCCATTCACAATATGCTAAAGATCACTAGTGCAAATCATACAGAGATGGATTTGTAGTGTTTTGTTAGCGGCATTTGTAAAATACAACGACTTTAAATGGCTGATCTTGAATTCAGAAGTTCTCCTTCTTAAATGCAGCCTGGAGAAAAAAACAAAAAACAGCCATATGTGCCATAGCACAATGACAAATACAATAGCATACATTGGAAGTTTATAACTATTATTATTACATTTAATAAATATATTTATTTTAGTGTATTAGTGTCTATTTATTGTCTAGAATGATTAATTTGATTGTTATTATAATGAAATGTTTTATTTTAAATATTCAAATAAAGAATTTGTTAGAAGCACAAAAGCATGCATCTGCACCAATCATAATCAAGCGTTTTCTATGGCCTTGGTACTTTTACTATAATGGACTATAAAATATGGCAAAATTGCAGCTCTGACACCCAAAGGAGAAAGGCAGGGCTTTATGTTAAACAGTGGCAAAACCAGAACAAAGCTTATTGATGAGTGTTTGGTTTTGGTTCATACACTTTTTCTTATTGTTGTCTGTGGATGCGTCTATGTACCCCATTGGGACCGGCCCCTGAGTTCAGCCACAGGCTGAGTTTACCTAATTATTTATTTAGCCCCCTTCCCCCACCAATGACTGCCTCATACAATAAAACATTAATTCCCAAAAGCCTTATTCACCCCATCCCCCATCTTCAGTGTGGGGATGTGCATCTGTGCGAGTACACACCCTCACACATGAAATAGCCTGCTAATGGTGGTCTGTGTGAAAGACAACATAATTTCCACAAAGACTGTGGTAAGGCTCAAGCTTTCTGGCTATTTCATAATTAATGCAATGCAACAGATCTACCTAAATGACTGAGAAACTATAAAATAATTAAGTAGGTAAATATGTTTCTCCAATACTCCAATGTTCTGTAACGTGTCAGAGCCGATGGATCTGATTAAGGGAAGATAAAGAAAACTCTCTTTGGCACGTGAAATGTTATACATAATCTGCTTGTCCTGCATTGTTTTTGTGTGGATGTTCATGCTTTTTGGCAGGGAACCACAGTGCAATGGAGTAAAGAGTAAGGATTCAGTTCCTCGTTTTACCGCAGGCTGCCACATAGAATACCATGGCAGACCTTTTTGAGAGAATTTGAAATAAAGCAAAACATTTAAAAACACCAGACATGGAAAGAGTACTAAAGCATTGTACTCAAGTTAAAGTACTATAACTTTGCAGATTTTTTACAATGAAGTTGAGGTATAGTTACTAGTCTACAAATCTGCTCAAGTAAAAAGTAATGAATTTCAAATGTACTTGTTACTCGTAAAACGTTACTTAGTTACTTTTTTAACAGAAGGGGGTGCTGTGTCTCCCCTATGAAATGCACAATAGTTGTTTTAATTAAAATGTAATAGAAAAACATGTTTAACATTAAATGATTTGTAATGTCCTGTATAACCCAACGCTTCCCAACCGGTGGCTCATATTTATACAATTTTTATTTTTATATTAGTATAATTAAACAATCGTTAAATCTTTAAAAAGCTTCTTAAATTCTGTCATCGTTTACATGTATCCTGTTTCCAGAATGGCCACCAGATCAGTGTTTTTGGATAAAGCCAACTGTAACCCAGCAACCATATTTTTTTACTCAGTGACATATAAAGTGTTCAGTTCAGTTCATTGTCTTTAACTCCTTATCCTAACTAGGGTCGGGGAGGGGTGCTGGAGCCTATCCCAGCTCTTCAATTGGCACAAACCACATGGTAACACCCTAGCGGGGGCACCAGTCCACCGCAGGTACCAACAGGACAATTCAGGTCCAATCAACCTGGTAGCATGTCTTTGGACTGTGGGAAGAAGCTGGAGTACCCAGAGAAAACCTATACTGACACGGGGAGAACATGCAAACTCCACACAGAAAGGACCTAGATCGCCCCCACCTAGGGGATTGAACCCAGGAGCTCCTCGCTGTGAGGCAACAGTGCTACCCACTAGACCACTGTGCCATTTATTTAAAGTGTCATGAATAAAAATTCTTACTACAAAATATAATTCATTAATGGACAATGACTGACACTGCGCTCTGACTTCAGCTTCAAGACATGTTGGCAAATGCAAAAAAGAATTTTATTCTACTACAGATGTGGATACATATGACACAAGTGACAACTAAAAAGTATTCTATTATTGGAAGGAGTGATGTCAAGCACATTACCATCAGACTCGAAAAGATTCATGTGATAAACCACATTTCAGCTGACAAAAGAAGGAAATAATTGTTTTGGACTCTCTTCATTCATTAATGAGATTAGAAGGTCTTAACCCAACAGGAACTTGCTGAGTAATATAATTTATTATTGTATAGCAACTGCTTTCAAGACCAAACAGACAGTGCAGAGATCCATTTTTAAGATACTGGACATCTAGGGTTGAAACTTATAGCCCCATCATCAACAGGTCCCTAAGATAGGCCATGTTTGTTTAAATTACATGCAACCTCAATAGTAGGGCACTTTGAATCAGAGTGTCTGCTTAATGATATACATGTAAAAGTAAAAAAAAGAAAGATGTCTGACGCTGCATACAGCACTTGTGTTTAAGGTATTAGAAGCTCAATAGTTAAGATGGCCATGGTGCTATTGCTGGTTTCTGAGCCAAGTCCTTAACCCTCAAAATGCTGCCCTTGTGAACTCAGTAGCTTTTTCAACTAATTTGTTTTTTGTTTTGTTCTTACCTCCATGGGATCCTAACTGTAGAATAAACATTCGTTTGCACCCATGGCACTTGGGTAGTGCTGTCCCCTCACGGCAAGAAGTTCCTGAGTTAAATTTTTACATGGAACACTCTGGGTCCTCTCTCGATGCTCTCCCTGTGTTTTTGTGGGTTTCCACCCATGTAAGTCAGGTGAAATCATGACTGTGTTTGACATTGAGCTGATGAATCATGTAAATACTGGTCCTGGCATGAATGTAACCAAAGATTAAACGATCAGGAACAAAATTATGATCACATTGTTATTATTCTGTTGGTCATCCTTTTAAGTTCAAAAACACATGTGATACACTGTATTCTGATACCTTTCTATTGGAACCAGCATTCATTTCTTAGTAGCTCAGCTGTTTAATCAAATTGAGGCTTTGCCACAGCTGATCTTGCTTTGTTCTTTTACCACTGTTTCTTACTTGGAACACTTTTGATACTGACCACTGTATACCAGAAATATCCACAAAAGATTATTGTTGTCCATCAACATGCAGGTGCATTGAGCATATATGATATTCACTTCACCTGTCAGTAGTCATAATAAAATCTCCTTTTATATATCGTGCATCTGGAAAGTATTCACAGTGATTCACTTTTTACACATTTTGTAAGGTTACAGCCTTATAACAAAATGGATTACAGTCACACAATACCTTATGTTATGACAAAGTAAAACAGATTTAATACATTGGCAAATGTTTAAAAAAATTGCAAATGTATTTAAATCACATGTACATCACATTGTCTTGGAAGGGGAATCTTCACCCCAGTCTGATGTCCTCTACACAAGCCTAAATGGTATGTTGTCCTCTCTTCACAGAGCATTGCTGAAGCTTGGTCAGAGTGACTCTTGGTCTCCTCCCTGACAAAGGCCCTTCACGGGCGGCCAACGTGAGTCCTGGTGGTTCCAAACCTCTTCCTTTAACAAATGATGGAGGTCACTGGGCTCATTGAGCCCTTTAATTCTGCAGAAATCTATCTTTCTCTGCCCAAGATCTGTGCCTAAATACAAGGCTGTCTTTGAGGTCTACAGACAATTCATTGGACTTCATGGTTTGGTTTGTCCTGACATGTACTGTCAGTTATGGCACCTTATATAGACAGGTGTGTGCCTTTCTAAATCATGTCCAATGATGGACTCAAATGAAGTTGTCAAGACAACTGAAGGATGATCAGTGGAAACAGCATTCACCTGAGCTCAAGTTTGAGTGTCATGGCAAACACTGTGAATATTAATCTCCATCTGAATGTTTAATACATTTGCAAAAATATTCAACAATTCTATTTCTTCACTTTATCTATATGGGGTGTTGTGTGTAGAATTTTGAGAGGAAAATGAATGTAATCCATTTTGGAATAACACTAACATTAAAAAAAAAAGTCTTTCCAGATGTACTATAAATACCATAAAATACCACAACAGAACAGTCTATATGTAGTTAAGCGTAAAGGCAATGAGCACTTCACAGTTAGACTGTAAAATGTGGGACATCACTGAGTACATCTGCCTTAATGCATGTCGTTATTGCCCCGCTCGCACACATAATGTGAAACAAGGTTAGTCATAAAGCCTGCATATCTTAGCAAGATTGCTGGCCTAACTGATTTCCCAAGAACTCACGTCATGGACACATTGCAGCTATGAGATAATGACATAGGAGGCACATGAGCGGTCACATGGTTTTGACTGGATACTATGTCGCATCACAAATAACAGTTGCTACAGTCCTGTGGGAGTCAAAGGGAGTAAAGCATGTACAGAGCTCCCCACCAAAAACTTTTTTCTCCTGCTGTCTTTTATATTTGGCCTGGAAATGTGTTAATTTCTGTTACACAATATTTGACCCGTATGCTTTAGCGGCTGCCCTGTAATGTTCAGGAGGAGCTTACAATAAGTGTGTGTGGGAGATTTGGGAGTAGGAGGTGGGGTGATTTGGTGGACATAGCAAGGCAAGCAGTGATAAAATATATTAAATGTAACAAGGAAAGAGAGACGTAGGGTCTCCAGTAGAGGTCAGGGAATTCTAGATGCCTTAGACTCTCATGGTCTTAATGCCTTATTAGTACATGCCCTTTTAAATGCTAAACATAGTAAAATAACATTTCCCATTAACAGAAATACACAAACAAGTAGCTTCTGGCAGATATGGAAAGAGAAAGTAAAAGAGAGTAATGGAGAAAAAAACAAAAAGACTTCCTCATGAAATAACTTGCACAACCGTTTCAGTCTGTAAACAACACTAATGTTTTCAGTTCCTCGGTTTCGTCATCATCCTTTCTTCTATTATTTTGCTCCTGGCAGGATCAGATCTAGGAGAAATCAGAACAATTTCCTGTTTTTCCAAACTAAACATGACAGCAGTCTGCTTTTGGGTGTAGAATATTTGCAGTCAGAGGGTCTTTATTGTCATTTCAGATACATAAACGTACCTATTGAGCGGCACATTGGCTTAGTGGGTAGCACTGTCGCCTCACTGGGTACTGGGTTTGTAGAAAGTCCCACCATATGTATATTTTGGCTTCACTTTATGTATTGAATTAAGCCAATTGCATGTGTATGGTCACATCTAGTAAACCCATATGCACATGTGCAGTGACATCTGAAAACGTAATACATGCACATAGCAACAGTCAACAATATTGACATATATTTTATCACTCATCTAAGAAAAAACTAAAATTTATTTAAGTATAACTACAAGTATTACTATTTTGCTAAGTTTGGTGGCAAATGGAAGTTTAGCTAACAAATAAATATGCATGCAAACTAAAGTAAACATAATAAGAACCACTCAAAAAACCACAAAATTATATTATTATAATAATAGTCTAAAAGGCAAAGTGTTTATTTTAAACAGAAGCAGAAGTTTCATTCTTACTCTAAATCATGGCACTAATCCAAAACAGAAAATGCATCAAAGTTTCTCCTTTTTCAGCTTAAGTTAACTCAGAGCTTGTTAATCATATATTGACATTTGTATTGCTAAATCTTAATTCAATATTTAGGAAATATAATTAGAATATAAAATAAGCATGACGACGATGGACAGCTGTAGCAGCAAATAGAGATTTTTAAATATTTTATTTATTTTTGATATTCGCTTTTACCAACAGATATTGAATTAAATACGCAATCCACATGCAAATAAAAACTATATATATAGTGTAGTTTGCTTAGGTTGCTGCCCTCCGGAACCTGAACCCCGGAACCCCGCTGACTATTACATCTCACACACCAACAGGTACCGTGATGAAGAAATAATTAGTTATTTCGCCTGTCAGTGTGCACAATGTCTGGTCATGTATGTCATGTGTAAGATTTCTGTGTGTGAACCTTCATGCAGTTAAAATGTTACATACACTTCTGAGGAATACATACTGCCTGTCATAACATGATTTTTACAACTGGTCGTTTTCCTGTGACTGTAAACACATATCCTTTAGTAATTTGTCTTGCGTATATAAATAATGGTATTTCAGGAAGTCCTTGAACAGGGATCTGCAAAAAAAAATGCTCATGTTCAGGCAGACAGGACATTTGTCTAAATGGTTAAATGTAATCCAAGGACCAAAAACAGGTCCGCCATGAATAAACAGGTGCTGTAACATAAGTGACACCATGGTCAAACAAGCCAAATGTCACCAATGGCTTATAAGGCAGCTGTTCGTAATTTTTCTTTGGTTGTATGGTCAACATCAAATTACATCAAACTTCAGCCAACTATTTGTGAATTTTGGTTACATGTATGTATTTATTTTATTTGTAATCTGGGTTCTAAGATAGGTAAACTGTGTCATTTACAGAAATATATATTTATATATAATTGGGAGTCAAATGTATTTGGTTAAATGCAACAAAACATTAGGAGTTTGTTCAGCTTTGTGGTGTAGTTCCATTCATGTGATTTTTAAATTATTTCAGCTGGTCCCGTTAGGGGTTACCACAGCAGACGATGATCTGCATTATCATTTGGCATAGTTTAAAAATGCCCTTCCTGACACAACCCTCTCCATTTATCCAGGCTTTGGGAAGGCACTACAATGCTCTAGATTGACCATCCTAGTTGCTAGGTACCAAAATGATCATTCAGAGTTTCCAATTATACCAGAGGAGCCCTAAGAGGAAACCCACACAGACACGGGTAGTATGTGCAAACTCCACACAGATTGGGGATCAAACCCAGGACCACCTACTTACACCGTGCCTGCCAAGTTGTTTAACATGATCACTAAGAAAAAATATGAATAATTCTCACTATACTTATGCAATATATTTAAAAAAAAAATATTAAGATGAAGTTCTTATCAAATAAGGGTGATGTGTTGAGCTGGAGTTGTTTCTGTAAATGTGAAAAAGCCCCCTAACCTCAGCATAAAAAGTAGGTCTGTTTTTGCAACTGGCCAAAATAGAAGGAAAGACCCAGTTCCGATGAAGAAAGCGGATACATTCCACAGACTTGTCTGAGCATGAAGCCAAAGAGAAACTAAGAAAAATAGGGCAAGTAATTCTCACACTATTCTCAAGAGGAGGACCAATTCCAGTGAAGTTATTGTCAGTTTGTTTTCATAATTGTAAACCCCCAACCACTTCACTGATGTTACAGAGCAATAATTAAGCTGTTTATCCACACAGCTTCACCTGCAGTTTTATTTCTTTATTTCTAAGAACTAAGAACACACTGTGAGTCGTAGAGGTTTGTTTTTGTGATTTACCAAGTTGTTTAATAAGTGTACCAAGAAAAGCTTTTCACCGGTACCAGGAACATGGGAACTGGGACAGTGGCCGGAGACAAACATGCACACCTGCAAGCATACGCCTACACCTTGCCGAGTACACATGCACGCCCCATTGTTTGTGTGTATGGTATACAGGTGAGGTGTGAGAGGATCCTGGCACAGGCACACCCCTTCCTGATGATGATGCTCATTCTGGGAAAGACAACAAAGAAAGGCGAGTAAGGGATGGGGAAAGAAGAAGCGGGTATGAGCTCAACTCCTGAATCCATGCCAAACTGCCTGTGAGTCATCAGACACAGGACCTGTTCAGGTGTGTGTGTGTGTGTGTGTGTGTGTGTGTCAGGAGACCTCTATTTATCATTGTCCTAAGCAGATTGTACTACTTTTCCTTATTGCGGTATCTTACTTGGTAAACAACCTGTGGCGTAGGTTTCATTTGAACATTTTATATGCCATCTGTGCCATTTTTTCTGTATTTTTTTGTTGTTGCTTTTTTGCATTCACTAATAAAAACAAAAATATCTAACGCTGACTACAAAGACTTCATTTAGTCTTGAAATCTATTCCTAAGCCTGTAAAACCAAAACCACCAAGTTTACAATGAGTTTTGTTTTGTATAGTTTTCAATACACCTGTTTTGATGTATTTTAAGGTTTTTCATTGTTCACAGCATGTGTGTTAATAAAAACACATTAAACTCATTATGACATGTTTCGTAAACTAAATAATGAAATAAAGCTTTGGGGGGTTTTGAGACCCCTGTAATTCATTCAGTTTTTCACCACTGTGCTTTACACACAGTAGAAATTGTCCTTCACATTTTAACCCACTCCGTGCAGTAAAACACACATATGCAGATAACACTAGGGGGCAGTGAGCATATGTGCACCACTGCGCCCGAGGAGCAGTTAGGGTTTGTGTGCCTTGCTCAAGGGCACTTCATTTTTACCTGTTAGCTCTGGGAATCAACCGGCAATCATCGGATCACAAGCTCAGTTCTCTAGCCACGGCTGCTCCAGGAAACAATGAACAATCTTTTGTAGGGTGAAACATTGGTAGGGTGAAAAAGAGTCATTTCCTTTTGTTTAGTTTTGCCTGACATTAAACTTGTATATAAGTACATAAAGGAGATTCAGAAGGTAAACTCATCCCATGAACTTGACTGGTTTGGAAAAGTCAAACAATATACACACTGTTAATGTAGAGGTCTATAATACTCACGTTTCCTGTGTGTGTGTGTGTGTGTGTGTGTGTGTGTGTGTGTGTGTGTGTGGTTATATACCTATGGGGCATAGGTGCATCTCTATGGTAATGATGCAGCGTTGTATGAGTAGGTGGAATAGTAGTGAAGCGAGTCATACTACACACACAATCTTGTTCCTGGTGGTCTCTCTCACACACACACACAGTCACACACACACACACACACACAGTCACATTACATATAATGGAGTAGACCCTTCTGATTTCCGAAAACTATTTACAGAGGTCTCGTCCCCTGCCGACAGCACCTGCACTTCCTAACGGGAGGAAAGATTCACTCTCGAACACACAGAGAAATGACACTCATACAATCAGTGATCTGACCTTAACCTACTCTTCACCCACATTAGGTTTCTTAAAGCCACAGGACAGGGGACACTGCTCCCATCATATGGATGAAATAGAAATAATCTGCCATTGATTTATTTTAAAATATAAGTGTTACAACGATCAAAAAAGAAGCACAATAACTGGATTACCGCCGTTGCAAGTTTATACATCAGTGTTTACACTCGAACATGTATTTTTTTCTGTACATATTTACCAGCAACTTAAACAAGGTAAATTTTCTTTCACACTGTTAAACCTTGTAAAACAAATGTCCTCACTCTTCTAGTCATCTTCATTTGTCATGCATTTTCCAGCATCGTGTAATTATAATGCCATAAGCAGAGTTTCTTTGGTTGATCGTGTAGCCACAGATGCACTACAGCTTTCACATCCCCACATGAAAATCTTCTTCCAATTAAAGCTTTAAATATCTGAAAATCAGATGGTGCTAAATCCTGGCCATAAGCTCTCTAAGACACAACCACTTACTTACTACAACTCCCACTGCACTGTTTCCAATTAAAGTAGAAAAGTGTTTGAAGATCCCTTAAATTTTTACTCACATCTGCTCACAAAAATGTAAAATAAATTGTGTGTCGATTTAAACTGGATATATGTCGAAATTGGTTTTATACTTGCTTCTCTACATCATACTAAAGGTTGTTCGAGGAAAGAATTGAATGTAGTGCTGAACAATTTCATGAACATCATCGACACCATTTAACCATCTTTGATTCTTGTTTAGACATTCTTGGTGCCCATGTGGTGCGATTGAAGAGCATTTCAATTATTGGTTACATTTAGTAGGATCCAATACTGTGCTTAGCTGTTCCAAAAACAAACAGCACAGTCGATGTAAAACAAAGAATATTACTGAGCACACTTGAAGGAAAAGGTCCATTTTGAATCTCTTTTTCTGCATAAGTGTTAATGAATAAAAACATAAAGAGCTGGGGCAAGCAAGAATTGTAAGGAAAATCCAAACAGCAGAGGATTAAGGATTGTACTTAAGAGCTCATAGTTGTAAGTTAGAACCAGCAGGTTACTAATTACTGGTCCAGTCCCTAAACCACTGAGCTGCAACTGAACAGCCACAACCCCAGAGCTAGGTTAAAAATTTAAACGATTCAGAAACCTGGAGCTGTAACATATGAACTTTATGTTAAATTCAAAGCGGAAATTGATTCATATAATATATATAATATATAATAAAGAGCACAGTGGGTAGTAGCATCTTCTCAAGGCTAAAGTGCACGGGATTCCCCAGCTGGACAGTCATTCTGAGTTTAGTCTAAATGTTCACCCTGTGTCAGTGTGGGTTTTGTCCAGAGGCTCTGGTTACAGATTTTTGGAGCCATGCTGAGTGCAGTGCATCCCACAGCTGCTGGTTGGTGTGAAGGGCAGATCAATACATTGAACTGCGATGACCAAGTGGTCCTACAGCTGGTGAATGGAGTTTAGGGTGAATTACTGGGGTCACACTGTATACACATATAAGAGATTCTATCTAACTATCTACATGATATATTACTCGATTAAATATTTTAAGAGGTTTTGTTTATTGTAATTTTGGGTTTGTATGATTTGTATTGTTTTGATTGATGTTTTTAGGAAGTTGCCCTTGGCTTGCTCAACAGGGGGTTTTGGTCTGGTGGTCTTAAACTCTGTAAAGCTGCTTTGTGACACTATCTATTGTAAAAAGCGCAATGCAAATAAAATTAACTAACACTGATACTGCCACTAAAATGGAGTATATATAGTCATGGGAAACAAATGAGAGACCACTTTAAAATCTGCATTTGATTGTGTTACAATCTCTGTGTGTTTTTGACCAAAATGAAGGATTCCTTCATTCTATAAACTAGACCAAGAATCAAAATAGAATTTTGGTCAAACACATACCAAATCAATTTTAAAATGGTCTTCCTTATTAACACTTTCCCCCCACGACCATTATTTTGTGTGTAGGCATAAAATGTGTCCAACATTTTTATTAAGTCTGTGTCCATGCTCATGCAGATGGGCTTTCAGGAGATCAAACTGTTACATTCAATCTCCTTCTAAACTTAATTACCATTTTAATTAAAATGAGCATGAGAATTAATAATCCGTCAGCATATGGTTTAGGGCACAAAATGATAATCCCAGCAGACAATTACATATTCTTTCTTAGTCTAGCGTGCAAAGCTATAATGAGTGTACGCTTTTACTGACAATCATTTGATGTAACCGGCCAACACTCCTTACACCATTAGTTAGATTAATTACAGAATAAAAGTCTATGTATCTGTTTGTGTGTGTTGGTGTGTGTCTGAAAAAAATGATGAATGAAAGACATCTGCTTGCCTGAAAGCCTGGGCTACTTTAATGATGTCTTTGACTATATAAACTGGTAACATGAGTGAACACACAGACGCTGCACATTTCTTAATGTTATTGTTTTATTGCATGTGCCTATTCCCAATCATTACAGTTTCTAAAGCAATACTAACTACTCTAAGATTAAATTATCTCTCAATAGCATCACAATGTGCACTAGATGAAATATGTACAATGGAAGACACAGCAAAAAAAATCAAGCAAGGCTTAAAATAGTCATCTTTTCATACTGAGAAAAAATAGTTAGAGTAAGAACACTGCTGAAATCACTGGTAGGGTCCAATAGCAAAAAACTGAAAAGTTTTCATCATTTAAATTGGCAAGAAAATAATGTATACAGCAAAAAATCCTTTTAACGGTTTATCAAACTTTATGAACAGTATTTATACATTTGGTTTCTTTCTGTAAACTATTTTTTTCTTTTTATAAAATGTAAATATTGCATATGCTTTTTGTAAATTTGTACCTATTTTTAATATCAAGTAGTATTCAATTCGATTGAACATTTTGTTGTTATGTTACAGCAATATAAAATATTTCCTCAGTGGCATTTATGATACAGTTTGCTCTTACAAACCTAGCAAAGAATTATTATTAAAAAAAATAATAAATAAAAACTCCAGGCCAAACATCTGCTTGGCAAGTACCTTCATTAGTGCTTTACCTGTTGGGGAAACTTATTTAGACATACTGCTTATATACAAAAAAACAAAGGTTTTATCATTAAATAAAAAAACTTTTCAAAGTTAAAGTCACAACTGCACAATGGTTGCATTATCAGCATTTCTACATATTTACAGCTTTATAATTAAACAAGTCATGAGATCATGAGATTTCGTTGTGGTTTGATGTATCGGTTTTGTTTCCTTTCGTTTTGTCCGTGCTTCGCTCGTGAGGAGCTGCAGAATACTCTACATTCAAATTCTTTACGTGTTACAATCGAAATAAGTGCAAGACAAAGCACTGGTCCTGACACTGTCCCGGTCTGGCACTACAAAGCAGCGGAGATGCTCCGAAGCACCTCTAGAAGAGTGGATCTGCCGTTCAGCACCCGCTCGGTTTGGCTCTGTTGGGTATAAAAAACTCCAAGCCAATCAGATCCTACTCGGTGGATCTGCGCTCACTGGTCTGAAAGCATTAAGAGTCTAAAGAACAATATGAATCTCCAAGAGCTGCTGATCAGGCTTCTACTGATCACCTAAATAATGAGTAGGTGTCATGGTTTATCAGTTTCAAAGGTCTACACTACAAAACATAAACTTTCTTTTGACAATAAATGTTAAGATTAAAGAAATCAACATTGGAACATATGATCAATTAAGGCTGTATACTGAAAGCGCAAGTAAACAAACGATCCCAAACCAAGAAATCAAAATGTGAGGAGCGTATTACAAGGTGCATGGTATTTTTTCATATAATATTCTCTTTTCTCTTGTACTTGATGAGAACAGCATGTTGACCGAGCGACCCACAAAACAAAATATTCGTAACTGATAAAAAGGCAGTTTTCATGCGATTTTCTTTTTTTTTTTCATTGTTCATTTTTTTATACTATGACCCAGGTAACACAAAACAAAATAACTTGATTAATTAAAATGCAATCTGGTCCAACTGTGGTTTACAATGACTATTTCTGAACAATTTAACTTTAAAAATTATTTAATTATTATTTTTTATCTCCAACCCACCCGAGGACTTTGATTAACCTAGAAGACTATTCTTTTAAGTGGGTAGCACTGTGGCCTCACATCAAGAAGGTCCAAATCAATAACGCGGATCTGCTGTAGCGACTCCTAACAGAAGCCACAGAGAGAAACACAAAAAACTCGTGTCTTCTCAAGTGTCCCTCTGCTCAGTGAGTTTTAAATATTATAAATAAATATTTATTCTAACATAACATGCACCCTGTAAAACACTCCTTATTCTTGTTTTTTTATAATCGTAGTTCTGTAACTTGTTCTTGCTGGCCGATGCTCTTGTTAGGCTCACAGCTACTTGTTGGGGAGTTGGTATCACACCACGTTCATATTTTATACTTGCTGGATAAAGATGAAGCCTTTCTGACTGACCAGCAACCGGAGAAATCACATAACTGACCCACTTCTACAACAGGAGCCGTCAAGTACTGAAGTTTTACTGATCAAGATTAGCCAATGCGACTAAAAATGCGGATTAGGCCCTAGTGGTGAGGAAAAGCTGAGGTCAGGATAAGCTCCCGGGTTGTTAATGATCTAAAGGCGGTAGAGTTAAAGTAGGTCCTTGTGATTTTACACGTCTATTTGGTGGACACTTGTGGTGTCTGTGTAGCTGTGTCTCTGTACCTGGCTGGCCGGCTCACTGGCAGGGTGGAGGGCGTCACACCTCGTGCCCTGCCATTCACCAGCAGTTATAAATAGAATTATATTAAAATCTGGTAAATATCTGTAATACTTCGACTAGAAAGAGCAATAAAGGAAATCTTTGATTGCAGAGGAGGTCACTATTCGTGGTGAAATCCCAATCCTACTGCATCAGACATTCAGTTTCCATGGCAAGCGGTCTTTGATACTCTGTGAATATTTCTAGGTCCATAACATATGTCCGTCAGGAAAACACTGTTCGACAGTAAGTAAGGCTTTGGATTGGCATTTACAACATTCAGCACTGAAAATAAATATTTTTATAGATCAATATATCATTTTTAATATGCAAGTCAAAACCTGGCTTCATCTGAGGTAGTGTTTTTGCACGACTAGTTCGTTTAGTTGGTCAAAATAATAATTTATTGTCATGTGTGTGTGTACACACATGCTCACGAATCCGAAACACACCCAGCAATGCACACATATACATAAATAAATAAGTACGTGCCATGTGCAACATGTTTCTTTGTGTGTGTGTGTGTGTGTGTGAGAGAGAGAGAGAGAGAGAGAGAGAGAGAGTGCTGATGTTACACTTCAGGTTCAATTCACAGGTCAGGGACACTGGTACCTCAAAGTTCAAAGCACTTAAAACAGAAAACAGTAAAGCGGGAGTCTATCAGGGAGTGAGCCCGCAGTGACGCACAGACAGATGTGGGGTCCGGCCTTTGTGTCTGTTAGTCATTTTTAGAGCAGGGCAGAGATAGAAGAACTCGTCAGTGGAACAAAGAGCGGGTCGAGTGTCCTGGTTGCCATGGTGATCGGCACTGGTAGAAGTTCAGGGGTCGAAGATCAGGCAAGTGCAGAAGAGGCAGTGGCAACATGTTACATCTGTCTGCGGGGCCACTATTTTTTTCTCTCTCTCCGCCACATCTCTCTCTCGTCTTGAAAAGAATTGAGGGTCCGATTCAGGGTCTAGATCTGTTTAGTCTACAAAAAAGAAAAAAAGAGAAAAACAACAGATTAGTCTGATGACCATGGACATGCCTAGACGCACAGACTGACATTCCTTTGCTTTGCTCGGGACAAAAACCATAGCAGTAAGAAAGAAGCAATAAAACAATGTTGTATAATACTGACAAAACCCAGAACATGAGATATGGACCGACTGAAAAAAATCAAAAAATGTTTTTACCTTATATGGGCTTGTTTTAATTAGAAGTAGTGGTTGATGTTTTTCTTTTTTCTAGTGGGTCAACATCACTGTTTAATACTTGTATATACCAGAGAACAGTGTTCCACACCATACAGAAAAATGCCACACTGCTGCATTACTTTGTGACCACTTTCTTAATATTGTGTTGGTCCACTTTTAGTTGCCAAAACAGCACTATGGGCCTGTCTTCGCTCCCCAAGTGCATCACTGATGTTGACAGTTGTTGACCACTGTTCCTTCTTTGGGCCATTTTGAATAGTTAATGACCACTGCAGACCGGGAACACCCAACAAGAGCTACGGTTTTGGAGATGCTCTGACCCAGTTGTCTAACCCTCGCTTTTTGGCAATTGTCAAACTCACTCAGATCCGTACACTTGCACTGGTTTCCCCACAACGCTTCATTTGTCCTCTAAAGAGAGAGTCAGTGTTATTCACTTCACCTGTCAGTGGTGTATTGTTGTGTAATGTTATGTTTATGTTGTCGGTATATACTTTTATTAAGTAGACAATCCTATAAAGTAATTTTATTTGGTAAGGTGTTGAGTGCACGTTCTCCTTTTGTCTACATGGGTCTCCTCCTGCAGCACTGGTTTTCCTATACAGTTCAAGTAGGGCAAACTGGATATACAAAACTGTCTGTGTTTGTACGCTTTAAGTTACTGATTAAACTATTTATTAGTTCAAGTATTTACTTTCAAAGTCCTGTCAAGAATTGAACCAAAGTGAAACATTGGTTACATCGCCTTTTTGCCCAACCTAAACCCAAAATCACCAAACCTCAACAATCAGCACATTTCTTTGAATAGTCGCATTCTCCAAAAAACATCTGGAACACAGACACAGAACACGGCCAAGTGACCTTTCAACAGCCACAGGCTAACAGGCTGTGATCCACGAAAATCTTAAATCGGTGGTTAAATAAACAATCAGGGTTCTATAACATAACTTAGTAGTGTGCTCCAATTTGTCATGGTGAGGACTCCTGTTGTGTATGAGTGTGTTTACAAGTAAAATAAATGATGCTGCATATCAAACAGTACTGAACTGAATACCACTGTGTTGTATTTGGGACACAGCCCAACAGATTTTCCTTCAGGTGATCCTCCAGATGCACAAAAGGTAAACACACCAGTTTGGTTCACATCAAAGCTGCAAGTGCAATAACACATACAGGTGGTCAAGTATTTGCAAGGCAAACAGGCAGTGCAGTAGCTTTTAATGTCAGTGCTGTGACTGTGTGAATTGTCTAATTAGTACAAAGTGCAACAGAACTAGAACCTTGCAGGTGCTCCTCTAAATGATTAGTGCACGTTCTGGAATTTTGAAAATCATCTGAAGCAACACCCCCGAGTGTGAGTTTTCTTTTCCTGACAATGTTTGCACTCTGTGCCTCCATTTGAACCCTCCCTTGCCGTCTCCTTTACCAAGTAAGGAATGCGGGCTTCTAGCGAGGCGCAACTGAAGTGGCAGGTGCTCTGAAAGAACACAGGCACTGGTATTTATCGCAATGCAGCTGACAGTCAGCGTTTTCCCATGTCTCTGAATGATGGGATACACCACACATATTCCTTCTCAGATAATCCCACAGCATCAAAGACATTTCTGGGACATATCTAAGTCATGAGCACATGCAGTGGTAGTGCAAAATAGAATTAAAAAACTAAATAGAATTACACTAATTACAGAAAGTATTCTGCCTTACAAATGTATTAGTAGCTTTATACGGTAAACCATCTTTAAGGCAACATTCCAGTTTTATACTCATCACATAAAAAAGCACATAATTAAAGCCTAGATACCAGACTGCCAAGACATCAGCCAAACAGGCTGGTACAAACAGTGGGTTTTTACAAATGTTCATATTATATCTTAAATTTCTTTTTATTTACCAAAATAAAAAACAAGTGAAATTTTAGGTCTCAAGTCTGAATTAATTAACTTGATCACTTTTATCAAAAACAACCATGATTTTGTGTCGTTTATTTACAGTAGAGCTAAAAATTGGTTTGAG
>JAYDZF010000008.1:8695470-8706548 GCA_034509105.1 Microcambeva barbata | reverse complement strand
ATGTCTCTTTTCAACCTCATATCTAAATTAAAACTCAAAAAGCTTACCTTTCACCACTGTTGCTGTTTCCTTGAACCCATACAGACTGGCATGTATTGCACCGATCCCCCGCTTGCAGCAGCCTGCCGCTTTGAATCGAACGAGAGAATCGCAACCGGCCAGTCCTTCATCCATCAGGTTTAAGGCAATGTAGTTGAGTCCATTTTGAAAGCCTGCGGATGTTTCTCTGCACATCGGACTGCTGGTCTTCTCATCTAAGCTCTCGTCGTTCTTCAGCAGCGCCGAAACGTTCTCTACGGAGGCTGAGCCATGCCGCTTGGCGTCGTGCGCAAACGAAGGGAAAACGGGTGTGACCGTAGTGGTGGAGGAGAAGGTTTCAGAACTGTGCCGCCTGCGTCCCTGAGGGTCGGCGCGGATCACCTTGGCACCCCGATCAGGGTCTACTAAGTGCGTGTTGCCTCCCAGTAGCAGAAACGACTCGACGGGACCCACCCCCACAGCGGCACCTGGATTTATCCTTCTCGCACGGAGTGCTGGACTGGTGGGCTGAGACGTGTGCTGAGGAGAAGAGCTAGACACGCAGAATGTCATTTCAGTGTAATCGTCCTTAGCTTTTTCGTCCTGACCTGAAGGTGTCTCCTGCAATCTGAGGTTGTAACAGTCCACTTTCTCCTCAGGTACGGCAGGGCAGGCTACCAGGTCCCGGATGGCATTGAGGGGGCTGAAAGGGGCACCATCTCCAGACTTTGGTGACTCTGAGCTTATAGTTAAGTTCATGTAATCAGAAAGGGGAGACCTCCTTCGCTCACTAGAAGAACTAAGGGAGGACGCAGGGCTTTCTGTGGAGGGTGGCGAGTACCTTGGGATGGTGTGGCCAAAGTCAATCTTGATGTATTCACCAGGGCTTTTTGGCTCGAAAGGCAAAGGGTGCTCATTCATGCTGGGCAGCGTACAGAGCAGATCCAGAGGCAGGCGGGTGGGTCGGTTCATCCTGGGTCTGTGAACCAGGCTGTCAGCCCTGTTTTGCTTTGGAAGCGAGGGCACAATTTTGGGCGATGCCTTCTCTGGCTCCTCCACTATCTTACAATTTTGAAGACTCATGAAGACATACTGATCGTCGTCGCCACCTTCGGTCTTCTGTTGTGGCTTATAGCAGCGGGGAAGAGAACTATAAGCGTGGGGCTGTCTGAGAGAAGGCAGCTGCTCCATGCCACCCACAGTGGTGAGGAAGTCATCTGGAGGCGTGACGGACCCACACAGGTCCGCTGGCGACATGTTGAGGTACTCGCTGTTGGTCAGTTTTCCATCTGAGCTGTCCACAGAGAGTTTAGAGCCACATAGCATCCTCATGTAGCCGCTGTCATCCAGAGAGCAGCTGCTAGGCGAGCTCGTTCTGTAGCCGTTAGCCACCATAAGGGGGTGTGTCTTTGGGTTGATAATCTGTTTTGGGGAGGAGACACACATTGGACTCATGGGCATGTAGTTATCAGTCTTGCCACCCGTCTGGGCCACACCTGGTGTCATTGGCATGTACCCATCATCACCCAAGTTACTTCGGGGGCTTTTTTGTAATGAACCGATCTCAATGTCACAGTAATCTTCTGGATAGACCACCTTCGGAGAAGCAATATGACCAGAATTTTTTAAAGTGGCCCTGATGAGCGTGTTTTCATCCAGCGAAACGGAAGACACCTGTGAGGGCACCCTCTTCTGGTGAGGCATGGTAAGAGAATATGTTCTTTTTCTAGAGTTTTTGTCAAAATCCGAGACACCCTCCTCAACAGTCCGGGGACCATGTCTGTTGTGGTTGTGAAAAAAAGCACTCTGCTTGTCCATTATCATGTAGCCATAGAGTTCACTACTGTCTTGGGAAGGAGGGGTGTGTGTGAAGGACTCTGGGGTGAGGCTGCGGTGAGTGGTCAAAGGGTGCCGGGCATCGCCCGGGCTGGACGCGCAGTCATCGCAGGAGATGAAGCCGGCATCGCTGGGCGAGCCGGCGATGGAAGCGGTGCAGCTGGCATGGCGGGTGGTGGTGGAGGGTAGACTGACAGGGCTGGCATCAGTGGAAGAAAGTGAATGAGACACAGACATGCACATGGACTTACTGTGCTGGAGGGGGATGGATTCGAACGTCCTGCAAGGGCGGGCCGCCACTGTGTTTGAGCGACATAGGTTTGTCCGGTTTATTTTAGGACTGATGGGGCTGCCCGCTACAGATAACGAAACCGGTCTGGTCACGCCATCTCCCTCACTGGCAGCTCGCATCCGACACGATGTAAATTTCGTGCTAGGCGAGGAAGCTGCCACGCTGTCCGTGCGAGACCTCCGGTGCAGTCCTGTCTGACGCGGTAGGTGACCGAGATGCCGCCTGGCGGGCACCGAAATCGGGTTCGTGCCCGATGATTGGCTCTTACTACGCGGTCGGAACTCACACATCAGTTCTTTCATAGCCTTCATGGCTTCCAAGATGGTTTCGTGAATATTTTGTGCGACCACAGAGTCATCCGCCTGCATCCAGAGCTCGCCCGGTCCGGTGGCCGCCGACCTGCCCACCTCGATGAAGAAGAAGCTGTCCGAGTGACCACACCGCCTGATGTTCATCAGCTGTAGGCTGACGCTCGCCACGTCCGAGTTGAGCTTGACGAAACTGATCGTGCGGCTCGATAAACACAGCCGGTACACCCCGGTTAGATTCCGAGTTTGCCCGAGTCCCTTCGATTTCAAGTTCACCTGCCATACTTCCTTGTAGACCGCCGTGAGGGGCGTCACGACGCCGTAATTCGCCTCATCGAACCCGACCAGGGACGACGCGGAGTGCGTCGCTGATCCATCGCACGATCGCCCTTCGTTCATAAGATCTGTCAGAACGCAAAACCAGCTCTCTTGTTCCTGCTCGTTGTCGGCGGCCACGGCAAAGTACTCGTCCTTGGTGTAAAGCGCGATCAGATGTTTATGTTTAGCGTCCGCTCGTTTGTTAATGTTCAGGCACGAATCCAGCGCGATGATTCTCTTAGCGGCCGCCTTGTTCTTCCATTTCTTCTCGCTCTCGTAGTACTCGAGGCGCGCCGGGCAGCCCTCCGTCTGCGCCTTCAGGACGAAAAAGCGCTTGTGTCCGTGCTTCTGCTTCTTCAGATAGCCGCACTTTTTAACGTTGTTGTTCACGTTCAGATTAGAAAGCGAGTGACCGGCTGCTGCCGGCGGACTCTCCATCCTTCCTGTACTGGGAAAAAAAAACAACTCTCACTTCGCTCGAACTTAATCTTGTCCCGGCTTCGAGCTGCGAGTCACGAATCCTGAGCTGTTAAACAGTAAATAACCCATATCACCAAGTGGCTGGAGTGAAAAGGAAAAAAAAACGTGACGTCCTACACATCCAGCTACGGTTACAAACTAAAAAAAAACACTGGAGGAAAAAAATACGCACGCACTGATAGCCTACGAGAAGGCGCAACCCTCGGGTCCGCCTATCAGATGGGGTTATTCGGCTCATTGGTCGGAGGGGCTGAAAGATAGTAAAACGTACATCATACGGAACAAACAAACCCCGCCTAAATGAATGGCAAGCCCCGCCCACACCCGTTCAAGCCAAGGGTTTACTATAGCGTACTACTGCGCGGTAGTGATGGGCATTCCGGATCTTTTTAACGACTCATTTTAATAGACTCAGCTCGTGACTAAGAGCCGAATCTTCGACACAGCAAACAACTCTTCGTCCTGAGAATCTTTATTTTTGCCCAGTGCCCGGTGTAAGAGGATTGTTCTAGGTGTAGGTGTCAGAATATAAACATCTAAAATAGTAGAGGAAAGGATTATTATATATAGACACAGAATAAACAGTATAACTGTGGCACAAACAGTGAAGCAACAGACATGGGTGCAATGGAGTAAAACGAGTAAAAGTTGAAAAAAGTAAATAAGGTGCAAATATACATTGACTGTTCATTTACTGTAAGAAACAAATCTGCATTTTGTTAAAATGGATGTATGCTAGAGCAGTCCTTATTAATTTATAATAATATTTATAATTATAGACGCCTCACAGCAAGAAGATCCTGGCTTTGATCCTCGGATTTGGGTGATTTAGGTCCTTTCTCTGTGTCCACGTGGGTTTCCTCTGAATACTCTGGTTTTCTCCACCAATCCAAAGACATGCCACCATTGATTGGAGACCCAATTATTTTTATTATTTTTTATTACTCAAACAGTTAATACTGGTGTTATCGGCCTCACAGCAAGAAGGTCCTGAGTTTGATTCCCAGCTGGGAAAGTCGGGGTCCTTCCTGTGGATTTCCTCTGTGAGCTCCATTTTCCTCCCACAGTTCAAAATTGAAGAAACTGAATTGTCCTATAAGTAAATGGGTTTGTGTACAATGCAACCCCCCCCACACACACTTTGCATTATAATTAATCAATTTATGCACAACCCAGTGTGAATATAGGACTACTTATTTTATTAAAATGCTCATTTAAGTGTGCGCTGGCTAAAAGAAAGTAGTCCTTACTATTGCAAATGAAGTAGCCATCACTGATTAACCAAAAGAATCATTCACATTTATTTACACTAACATTTTCAATGTTCAAATCCAGAATTATGTTTCTGGGTGTCAACCACTTTACCAGTTGTATAACCTTGCTGCACGCAGAAGTGTTAAAACCACTGTGTGTGAATTTGTTCTCCACATTTCAACCCAATCTGTGCAGTAAAACACACTTTTTAGCCACAGCACCCGGGGAGCAGTTAAGGGTTAGGTGCCATGCTCAAAGACAGTTCTGTCCTGGCCTGTCGGCTCTGTAAATCAAACCGGCAACCTTCCGATCACAAGCCCAGTTCTCTAACCAACAGGTCACAGCTGTTTACTTTTCTTACACTACCCATGTAATAGACATGGCCTAGGAGGCTTTCATTCCACCATAATCTTTACTGGCAATGAATGAAAACAAGATATTGAAGATGGGTTTGTATCTCTTTAGAAAATAAAACATACAAAGGAAAGTCAATAAAATGTATTTACTTGATTAAAATAACAAAAGCAGATATATCATAACAAGAGTTATCTTTTCAAGGATGGCTATACTTCCATTTACACACAGTGGCCTGATGAAATTTATATCACTGCAGGACAGTTTAAGAGATATGTAAAATCTTTGCCATGACAATTTGTTTTAACTTACATTTGTTTGTCATCTGTATTAAATATGACAATATGACTTTTCCCATATTATCAGTTTCATAATGTAATTTAAACATATATTTAAAGAAAACAATGTTTCATTAATCTATAGCATATGTAATTATGTGTATCAAAAGTGATTTATTATAGGTGACAGTTTATAAAATTCCAAGACAGCTGACTAGCAATCCAGATTTTATAGTTTATTTTATTTTGTACTTAGTCTCAGGAGTCATTGTCATTCGCACAAGCGAGTCGGTTCTCAACGTTCACACCGAGAGTCGACTCAAAGAGCTGATGATTCGTTTGTCAGATAAATACTACTCCACGACTACGTAGTAAAGTGGAACACGGCACAACAGAATGAGACAAGAGGACTGCTAATTCTTGTATAACTATGGACTTTGACGAACTTTGGGGGTTTGGTACATTTTGGCCGCCTTTCACATGTGCCGTACCTTCACAATGGGGCAATTTATTTATTTCAAATTATGATGATGTGCCGTCTAGGGTGAGAAAAGTCAATAATTTGTCTGAATTATTAAAGAATGACATTAGAGAGTGTTTTTTAAGCCGTACCTAGTTGATAGTGGTGCCCTTTTCAGTAAAGAAAATGGGCTGTAGTGCTGTTTAGAGTAACCCCTCCAAATAAGAAGATAAAGAACCCTTGCAAAGAAAAAAGAGATTTGCCCTAGTCACCTAACTCAAGGCATTCCACCTAACTTAATCTACTATAAGTGATTAGGCTATTTGAGTGGGATTAATTTAGTTTGTTTTATATTACACGTGAAATACATATGAATTAATTTATCTTGGCTTTTATATCTACTGTATAATCACATATCCAAAACTCATGACTTCGTATTAAATACCGCTCTTGACTAAGGTCCTAGCACCGTTTTTATATAATAATCTGCTGTGCTAAACATCGGTATATGTGTCGAAGACAAATAAAGTCATTCTATTATATTCTAATGTGGATTGTGTAATAACGCAGCCTTAATCTTAGTGAATAATTTTAACCCCCCTGTTGTGTTCGTTTGTCGGGAACAACAATGATGTTCCCAGGTCAGTTTGACCCGGGACACACTCAGCAATCCAAAAGTGTCAGAAACCAAATAGATCCCAAGAATCATTGTTTATGTGCCATTATTAACTCCATTACCAATTATTTCAATCGACATTTAGGGCAAATTTGTTGGTTCAATCTTATTGGATTCTGGAATTTGAAGAGTCTGAAACTGGTGACATGGCATAAGGGTAATTCGTAATTTTTTTTCCTCTGGTGGGGTACCATGTAAGGCATCGGGTGCTTCTGCCTTTAAAAAAAGACGAAACATGGAAGAATATGAAAGTACATCAGTCCACGTTGTCGCTCCGGGGCGGATCTGCATTAGTCTTCCATTGGGAAGTGAATCGGCTCAGATCCGCGTCTTTCAGTAGCCTGTCGTAATGATCGTGACGCATCCGGTTCATAAGAAATCATTCAGGCACGAAATTGTAAACAAGCGGGCTGCCGTGGCGTTACGCAACCAGACTGCGCGAGTGCGACTGCGCAGCACCGCCGCCTCTCATGCTCCTGGGGTTTTGCCTGTGAAACGGACAGAATTGTTTCTACCGTATTATACGACACGTCGACGCTTCTAAGTCCACGTTGCACTGTATTTAAACGCTATACCCACACCGACCCATTCAGCATTTGTCTTCTTTAAAGACGTTGCGGTAAAACAATAGAGAGCTGGGATTTCAGCTGGAGAATATTGAGAATGAATGACGCTGCAGCTACGTTGAGGAGCCGTCGTGCGTCACTGACCGGGAAAGTGCGCAACTGAAATCAAGCACAAAATAAAATCAGGCCTCTTGGTTCGCTTATACAGGCTTAACTTTGTCCAAAACCATCCGAAATAATGTGTGTTTCTTTTTTCTATTACATATTGGGCTGGAATTTAGTAATGGGAGTAAACATTTCTGAAAATGTAGTGTTCAGTAATACTGAAAAGTAGTCTGCGCTGCTACTCTACAATTAGTGGTCATTATTATAAAATACCATTACTGTATGCAGATAAATCAGAAAACCATGACAACAGCTTTATAATAAATATTTTTAATACGTTTCTTACAAGTGCATTGGCATTTCATTTCAGACCCATGCAATTCAATATTTTATTCAGGTCCACAACACATTTCAAAGAAATGTTCTTGGTCGTGGGTTCGATTCCCAGACAAGTTGGGGCTGGGTCCTTTCTGGGTGGAGTTTGAATATTTTCCTGCATGGTCTGCATGGGTTTCCTCTTGGAGCTAGGGCTTCTTTACACAGTCCAAAAACATCCAACTTAGGTGAATTAGAGATATTAAATGTCTTCAACCCCTTATCCCCGGGGAGAACATGCAAACTCCACACAAAAAGACCTAGATCACCCAACCCGGGGATCGAACCCAGGACCATTTTTGCTGTGAGTCAATAGTGCTACCCACTAAGCCACCATGCCGTCCTGCCCATAACTGTTTTTGATAAAAACCAAAATCCTAATAAATCACATCGTGGACAGTTAATGACAAATTGATTATAAACATAATATTAAGTGGCTGTATGTGACATGAGATTATAATTTATTAATAAATAATTTAAAACTGCCCTACTGCCAAACATTGTTTTCTGTTTTTGTCTCATGTTTAGAAAGACATTTCCTGTGTTTTATTAAAATGCTGATTAACAGTAACATTGAAACATCTCATGTCAGTTTGTTGAATTGTTCCTTGTTCTCCTTTTCTGCGATCTGGTATAAACACTAGGTTTTGCAGGCACAGCTCACCATATCACCTGCTTATTCAATGGCAAGGTCAATTAGGCTACAGCAGTGTATGGGTCAATACAAGCCAACAAACCACTGATTTAGCTGATATGGTTGTTGAAATTGAATCAAATTATAGAGTGACATGCACCATATTGCTGCTGTCCACTGACCATGAATAACTCAATTGAGACTGACTGATTCAGTGGCCAGTCCACTAGTCACTCGGGTCAAACAGTTCCATGGAGGCTTTATAAATGTATCTAAATTTCATCATTCAGGCTGAACTGGATGATGGATTTGGCTAACACCCTTCTGAGCAGAAAGGAGGAAATATGGCTTAGCTGCAAATCCATGTCCTTTGGCAAGGTTAGGTCAATGATTTTACCATTTATTATTATTACAATTTGATATTTAATATATATGCCATTGATGTGGTCATATGTATAACAGAGAAACCCATGGTCCATTGTCAAACTTGAGTAGGGATAATTGATAAATAATAATCTATTTCTTGATATTAATCTATATAATTCTCAATCGAATATAAATATTATATAAATCATATTGTTATTCATTTTAGCATAATCTCTAATTGGACTGATTTAACATCATGTTAGGTCGAAGGGTAACATATTTTGAAATACATTGACAGACACACCTCTCTCTCCCACTCTTTCTTTCTCTCTGTGCCTATAAGAGGGCACAAGAGGGGGTCTGTGTTATGTTTGCTCCACTCCACTCCATTATGCAAATTGGTCCTCCGTAAAATTACAATCACGTGCATGATTCTCTAAAGCATGAAATGTGCTGTAAAAAGCTTAAACACATAGGAACACACCATACGGCCCGGTCTCGAGTCCATCTGCTCGCTCTTCTTTGTTGGTTCTTTATTATAGAATGCATATCATCCAGGGATTTACAGATAGTCAACCATTAATTAATGAGTTCATAAATGACCATCAAACTGAATTTACAAGGCTGTAAAAGTGGATGTTGTAAGATTTTGAATACACTTACTAGTCTTCATTTTCTTTAACCACTTATCCTAATCAGGACTGGATAGGGGTGCTGGAGCCTTTCCCAGCTCTTCAATTGGCACAAGGTACATGGTTACTGATGTACTAGTGTAAATCATAATAATCATAGGAAATCATAATTTCTTTCCCATATGTAGTTAAATAATAATTTCTTTCACATATGTAGTTGCTCCCATCCTCTAGGTTATGACAGTATTCAAACTCCTTCCATTCCATTTCCTCAATTTTATATTGCCATTGGTCTGTCAATCGGATCTATCAATTGGGTCTATCAATTACAATTTATACTATGTAGGACTGATACTCGCTGTCGAATCAGAGAATGTGACAAAATTTAGCCACTTTGTTAATACAGTATTTTAATAAATTATAAGTAAAAATAATACTATTTTATCTGAAAGATTTTATGACACCCAAGTTAAAACCAACAATACTAGTAGTTCAAAGAAGAGTGAAAAGTTGTGATACATAAGTATCCTTAAGTTGTACCTCACAGTTGTGATACACATTAAACAAGAAACACACACACATAATTTTAGTACCACCTATTCAAAATATTCAGATATATTACATAACTGAAATAGGTATTGAAATGGGTAAAACACTATAATGAACTGACTCCTGGTGAGATGGTAGATTTCCTCCCAGACCCAGATCAGTACTTGGCTTCATCGGATGCACTTATACATAAGGTCCCAGAGGTTTTTAATTTGATTAAGGTTTGCAAAATTTAAGGGGCACTCAACAGCATAAAGCATTCATCCAGGAACTGCCTGCTATGGCCACATGAGACCAGGTATTTTTCTGTACCAGCAGGAACACATGGCCCAACACACCAGCACGAAGATACACATGGAGGTCCAAGGACATGCCTCCTAAAGCCAACACTGACCCACCATCATAGTGTTCTTGCTGGATGATTTTGCTGGCAGCAAATGGTCAGCATGGTGTCTCCAGACTCAGTCACGTGTGCTAAGTGTGAACCTGCTCTCATCTGTGCAGAGAATTGGTGCTAAAGGAGACAATGCCAATTCTAGTGCTTGCAGGAAAGTGTGAATAGGAATGCTTGGTGTTGGGCTGTAAGCACAGGCTCCAGCAGAGGATGTTGGGGCCCTCATGCCACATTCATGAAGTTGGTTTCTTACAGCTTGGTCAAAACATACACAGCATTAACCGGCTTTAAATGCTGGTAAAAATTAGTTCAAATGTTGCTCCTAATATGCATTTTTCCTACATAACAATAAATACTATTAGCAAGCTTTGTAAGTAGGCTCATGTTATCAGCATTCTGCTCCAATGAATATAATTGTAGACATGACAGTTCAGCTAAATGCTATTGCACATTCAATCTGCTTCATCAATACCAGCCTTAATAGCCGTGCCCCTTACTGTAACCAATATCTTTTTACAACATCTCTGGAGCCAGCCATGTTTCTCCACTGTCCTTCGTGTGCTTTAGTGTCCGTACTGATTACCTCTAAATTGAACCAGAGCAGCACCATAGAGTACAATCAGATAGCCTGTCTATGATTTGACCTGTATCGGACATGACTGCACAGCCCAGCTTTCAGCCAATACACAAGTAATTACACCCTTGAATACTTCAATTAAGTTTCTCACCCCAGACTAAATCAATGTGAGATTAATCTGAAAATGTTCACAAGTGAAGTCTGTCAGTCTGTATTGTGTGTGTGTGTGTGTGTGTGTGTATGTGTATGTGTGTGTGTGTGTGTGTGTGTGTGTGTGTGTTTTAAAGGCTTATTCAAGTTCATTCAAGGTCAATTTGTCCTGCTTGATTCCTTTATTTTTCATGCCAGTAAAGCTTTGTTTGAGCTTGAGTACTGTAATGAGAAGCTACTCCCTCCTAGTGGTGAATGTGGGTTATAACACCCAAATAGTGATGTAAATTTAATTACATTTAATTCTTTTATGCCCAGGTAAAACACCAACCACCTGATAAGGTAGAAAACTTTTTATTTCTTTTACAATGTAATAATTTGCCGAATAAATGTCAGAATAAAAACTACATACATTAATTGTTGCTCATTATTATCAAAATGGTGGTATTATAACAA
>JAYDZF010000008.1:8672181-8684129 GCA_034509105.1 Microcambeva barbata | reverse complement strand
GTGCCCGATAAAGAGCTGGGATAGGATAAAGCACCACTCTCCAACCCTAATTTGGCACAAGGCACCCACAAACACCTGATCCCACCCCCCGTCCCCCCACCCCCGCCCAAACACACACACACACACACACACACACACATACCAATAGGGCAATTTAGTGTATCGAATAATTTGACTGCATGTTTTGGACTGTGGTAGGTAACCAGAGCTCCTGGAAGAAACCCACATAGATACAGGGATAACATATGTACGCACCAGGACAAAATTTTGCCCGGAGGTGATAATATTGATCAAGTCATTAAGTTTGTTCCCTTTACTGTTTTAAATTAAAACTTACACTCACTGTGGTGGTCCAGCATTCACACTTGTACTGTCCTCTTGATGTATGTCATAAATACTTCTTCCTTCTCAATGGACATTTGTATTATTACTTGCACTTAGGTTGTAACTCTAATGACTTAGGCTTCAGTAAGTTAAAAGAAACCGTCGGTTTGCAGGTAAATTTTAAGTGTTGCTGCACTGATTAAAGATGATAAAGATGATAAAACAGCGCCTTGAGCTCTTTTACAAGGCTTTTACAAGGGATTTACAAAGCTTCATACCATTCAAGTCAAGAGTTTACATACACTTACATAAAGGCTATGGACGTCATCAGAGTCCTTGGAATTTAATGACTAGAACACCTACAAAGAAGTGGACCCCTGTAATGAATGTGTTCCTACATTCGCACAGTTAATTCAAATCACCCACTGGACTAAAGCAGTTAATGAAAGTGAATAAATACACATGACCTTAACTAATGTACTATTAACTCTAGATCTACATTGCCATATACATTTTATGCATTCTATTTGTAATATCTGCGATAGACTGGCGCCCCATCCAGGGTGTTACCTTGTGCCTTGTGCCCGTTGAAGAGCTGGGATAGACTCCAGCACCCCTCCCTGGCCCTAATTCATTTGTATTTGTTTAACTGTAAAAACAATTTTTAAATTTAATATACATTATTTGTATTTGATAGTCTGGCACTATTTTTGTGGTGAAAAGAACACAAATGGTATGAATTTTTTGGTAATGGAAAGAACACTAAATGAACAGCAGTGGGGAAAGGTACAGTTATGACGAACACCTGCAGTTTCAGTGAGGTAATCACAGCTGGATTTTAGTTGTACTTCATTCCTAGACTATCATTCACTCACATACAGCCTGGTATGAGATCTCCTGGGCAGAAATCACCCACAGGAAAAGAAGGAAAACACCACAATCACTCACTGTTTACTTAAATACTTACTCACTTTGTTTTCCTTAAGTATTATTTTAGTCCTAGTACCTAGTATCTCTACCCTGTGTAGTTGTAGCTCAGTGGTGAAGGTACCGGACTATTAGTGGAAAGAATGCTGGTTCAAGCCTCACTGATACCATTGTTGAGCCCTTGACCGAGGCTCAATTGCTTAGACATCAAACTGGCTGAGTATTGTAAGTCACTTTGGATAAACCTGTCGGCTAAATGCTGAAAATGTTTGTACCCAGCCTCACTCTCAACACAAGTTTAGTCACTGAAGGTCAAACAGTGACAAACGATGATCCACATCTACATGTCTGTCAGTGATGAACTGTATTTGATGTAATTTTGCAATCTACAGTAATACCTTGACTTACAAGTTTAATTCGTTCTGTAACCGAGCTCATAACTCAATTTGCTGTTATATCAAATAAAATTTCTCCATTAAAATGAAGTGAAATTCTATTAAACCATTCCAGCCCCTAAAAACCACACCAATTTTTGTAATGTGTTTTAAAGTAAGAAAAATGTATGTAGTAAATAAATAATATATAAAAATAACACATACTAAAAAATAATGAAACTAAAGAAATAAATGGTTTTATTAAGTATATTTACCATCAAGATCAGAAGAAGATGCTGGCGGAGGTGGAAGAGATTGGCGGAGGAGGTTGAAGGAGTTTTATTTCATGCTCTATCTTTAGATAAGTTTAGCTTCCGGAACTTCCAGAAATAACCTTAATGCCCTTGGCTGATGTTATAGCCTTTATCAAATCATTCTGCTTCAAAATTGTACAAATTGTAAAAGTACTGTGTTCATACTGTCTTGCCAGTCGACAACACGCACACCTTGCCCATGTTTTTTTTTATTATTTCCTGATTTATATCCAAGGACATTGTCCTTTTCTTCTTCTCAGAACTATTTTTCACACTCACTTTCTTAGGACCAATGGTTAAACCTAAGAAATCTTCCAAAATAAACATAATGTTTGAATGGCAGGATAACCATATGAACTGAATGTTGCCGGGCTACATTGTGGCTACTTAGTGGCTTATGACAAAGGCTTGCTCATTCCGAAATCAGAACTTTGCTCATTATCATAAAGTAAAAAAAAGTTTCAGAATACCTTCCAACATATACACTGTTTGCATTAAGGATTGTGACCTGAGCTGTTTATGTAAAATACACTTTACTATGAAAAATAAAAAGTATGCATTGTGCTTATTGATTAACCAGTTTATTAGTGAAATGACTGCTTTGAAATGTGGCACTTCTCTGTAAACATCCACAAAATTAAGCACATTTACCTGTGAATTAAGAAGTGCCCCAAATATTTTTCACATAGTGGTCAAGTATTTTATGGTTTACTGAAATAAATACATCCACCAAGGAAGGAACAGTTATAAACCTGCAACAGGATGATGGGTGGCCAATGCACATTGATGCACGTTGGGAACGAAGGCTGGTGATCATGGTCAGATACAACAGATGTGCAACTGACAAACAAATTGCTGAAGAAGTTAATGCTTGTTCTGATAGAAAGATGTCATAATACACCAAGCATCACAGTTGCAGGGCTGTTTTTGTAGTAAAAGGTGGACCAACGTAACATTAGGAAAGTGATCATGATGGTACGCCTGATTTGACCCTATAACAAAAGAAGAAAAAAAACAAGATCCTGGAAGTGAGTTTAACCATCTAAATAAGACAGACAGACTCACAGACTAGAGTCTGGAAACACTTATTAGTCATACATTCATACCTTAGTCACTCAAAGCATTGCACAAACATGAAGGCACAGAAATGTCTACCTCCTCTACGCTTAGTTAACATATGGAATGAAAGACAGAACCTATGAATACGCAGAGAAAAGCATATGAGCAAAAGAAAAACACTTCTCTGCTCTTTCATAGCTGTGGCTAGACAGAGACTTCGATGACTCAACGTAATTGGGCCTTTAGATTAACTACATGCCTATTTATTCTGCCCCTGGATAGGTACCAAGTGTTTATGCATGGCACCAAGAGCACTGAGCAGGGGTAATGAAACAAGCACTGACAGAGAGCACAAAACAGGGGCTTTCATTTTAAGAACATGCATTAAATGTCTGTGAACACGATTTTAAATATCCTACAAATGGTTTATAGAACGTCTGTACAACAGTATGTTCCTAAATCCTCAGTGGCATATTTAGAAATAGTGAATCACCAAAACCATAAACAGTGAACACACTGGCTTCACCTAACAAACACACCCAAAATTATTCACGTGGACCACAAAACGTTTGCCTCATTAACGAAACATCATTTTAGATTTGGTATAGAATTGTCCCCCAATTTTCATCCTGATGAAGGACGGCAGAAACTCGCATCCACTCTTCGATGTGTTCTGTGGCCAACTGCTTATTTTTGAGCTGCACAAGGTGGTTTCTAATGGGGAACTGTATATATGCACAAAAAGTCATGGACTGTGTCAGCACTGATCCCCTTTATTCCCCATATTTTGCACATTTCATTAATCAGCCAGGAAGGTCATAATTGCAGCAATTTTGAGAAATCCCCTCCAGCATTCATAATCTCAGTCGAGTCACTGTCCATATAGGTGCCCACCTGTCAGTAGCAGAGACTTGAATTCTAATATTGGGGCACATACATTTTCTTTACTATCATGAATAATATAATACACTGTGTGCAATTTCCAATTGCAAGCATCATTAAAACCTACAGCCCACTCACTCATTCATTTGTTCACTGTTTTACTGATTACCTTTTAATTTATAGCCTTGGGCAGTAGTCTTACTATATGCCCAAGTACCACTATATGGTCTGAGTTCTGGCATTTGCTGATAAATGTTATTTTATTATCATAAATTTTACTCACTTTCTCAATGGCTTATCACATCTGGCTTGTGATGACATGGCAGAGTGTTTTTTGGACTGTGTAAGAAAACCATAGGTCCTATAGAAAACCCACACAGACATGGGGAGAACATGCAAACTCCATAGAAAAAGATCCATCACCCCACACACAGACTTATGCACATTTGCTTCCCCATTAATAACAGTGGGTAGCAGAATGGGGATGAACACAATATTAGAAAGGTGGTCATGTTATCCCTGATCAGTGTAAATGTATGCTTTATACACACTATTAAGTGTGTTTGTCTTTTGCTATGTAACTACAAATGTAAGCTGTTGTAAAGACTAAAAAACATACTAGCTTTTGAACACAGAAATTGTGTTCAGTGTGCATGTATATCTGAAGAGCTATAGTATGCTTGATCAAATCTGACCATACAGACATTTTGGAAATTGGGTCACCCAATTTATTCTTAAATGAAAGAGAGGTGTGAGTTCAAAGTGTATTTTTCTGTGCCTTGTGTATGCATGTGTGTAGAAAGAAATACAAAAAAGATCAACAGACACATACCAGTTCATTATACCAGACACAAGCTCTTTGTTTTTGCTCGGCTATCTGATGTGGTTTTATTTTCCATCTCTAAATGTCACCTTAGAAAAAGTGTTGGGGAAAAAAATTGCCACTTTTGGGCCACTGAGTAAGGCCCTCAACGCTCAATTGCTCATAATCATGTTCAGTCACTTTGGATAAAACCGTCTGCTAAATGCTGAAAATGTAAATGTTCTGTCCAGGAAAGTCTTCAACATTAATTTGACCAGTCATTTCATGGATGACACACCCAGGTTTCTTTGTGTATGTGTGAGAGTGGAGAAGGCAGATGTAGATGAAAAAGCAGATGGTGAATTGATAAACCTAAAAGAATGACTATAATTTTTAACTATTCCTATTGTTAATTGAACATTTTACATAAATGTAAACGTTAAGGAACAATCTGGTTCACCCCACTAAAGAAAATATTATCTGTAATGAGCATTATTAATAATATCTGCTGAGAAGTCTTTGGTCATAACCAGAGCCAATTAAACTGTCGGCAGAGATATGCCCTGAATGTAATTTGCATTGTCGCAATGATCAAGTCCTTGGCAAGGCTATTAAAACCCTCATTAATATGTAATGTCAATGCTGACCTACAGAGATTGGAGGGGGTTGTACCATTCAAACCATTGGTTGTAAGAGAATTGATTCTGATTATTTCAGCTGCAATGTCATTGTTCATTGCTTGGTTCCTTCTAAATGGGATATATTTAAAGCATCTTAACATGATTTTCAATGTTTGTTTGTTTATTTCAAAATAAACTATGTAAGGCTCATGCCATTTCAAGTCAGATGACGCTGAATTTGGACTCTAATCAGAGTCTCAGACATGACCCAGATTCTCCTCCAACCCTTACTGTTTCGAGTAGAAAAATAAAAGTGCAGAAACTTTTTGAGGATCCCTCATACTTGAAAAGGACATTTACGTATATCACAGTACCAGAGAGCGGTGTGATGTTACTTAATGATAAAAACATTTAAAAATGTGAGTGTGTGTGTGTGTCATGTGATGCAATGCAATGCAGTCGTGAGTTCCTTACTGTTCTGCTCTTATTTATCCATTTAATTTAACACAACCAGAAATATTTTACTCTGTGCGGTAAATATCATCTGCGGAAGCTTGAAGATGATATAAACCACAGCTACGCTCCCATAGACATGAAGCCACAGGGGTTCAAGATGGTGGCGGCACACTTGGATTGCTTGGGAAGCCACAAAAAACAAACCTTAGGGTTAGTTATAAGACAAATCTTTGTGGCGTTAAGATTTTAATGACTGTAGGTTTGGCAGAAATTTTTCATTTGCTACAGCAAAACTTTCCACAATCATCACGTGAATTGACGAGGTTTATTAATACTCTTGACCATGGCAGTGGGTGGCGGGGGGCTGATAGGCCACCTAAGGCTTTGTTAACATTGAAGAGAAAGTGTAGTTCTCTGGAGTTAGTAAAAATTTTGAATCCTCATAGGAGTGATTATACAGTTTGTATCAGCAGTGCACAAGATGTATTCTAGGCTAAATTTGTATCTACTTTCTAAAAACTATTGTGACCGGCTGTTCTATGGGAAACATTATAATAACTGGTCCTGCTGTTGGATGTCTGGACATGCTGTCTCAACGTGAAACACGGTGGTCCAGAACATGGCAATTTAACTCATCAATATTTCATGACCCAGTAAATACAGAGTGGTTGAAGACTTAAAAAAATTGGGTTAACATTAATTTTGATCCATTATTTCAAACTATATCTTGTGCTCTTAAATTGCCCTTGGCAGGGAAAGTGGATGTTATAAATATGATTTTTTTCTCTCACAAAATTCTTCAATCGCTTCTGCTGGTGATCCCAGTGTCCTTTTTAAATGGTTTGACAGAATAACAATGATATTTTTGTGCAATAGTAAACGACCCCGAATGCATCACAGTAAACAACAAAGACCAGTTGATAAAGGGGGGCTGGGACTTCCCAATTTATTGAATTATTTCTATGCCTTTAATCTTAAACAGTTGATTCATTGGTCACTGGACATCAAGAGGATTCCTCCATGATCTTGCATTGACCAGTCTGACATGGCTTCAACCCAGATGCTACATGAGTGGATGTATTTGTGGTGTTCTTATTTGTTGTGTATTGTTTATGAAAATAAAAATTGTTTGTTTCAGATTAGCACAATTCCTTATTTAAAGGAAGCTTGCATAAGATGCATAAGTTGCATAATTGTTGTGCCATTTCCCAAGCCCGGGTAAATAGAAGGGTTGCATGATAAAGCAAACCATGACCCGCTGTGGAAATCTAACAGGAGCAGCTGAAGTAGTAGTAGTAGTAGTAGTAGAAGAAGTGGCAGAAGAAGTAGAAGAAAAAAAGAAATACTTCCATGGTAGAAATGAGCATGTGTCAACATCACATTAAAGCCTGACTAAAGTAAATTAATAAATGCATTCATGGATATAAAAGGCATTTCTAAACATTTCTCAACATATGTTTGATGGAATAAAGGTAATGCATTTAACCCAACAGTGCTATCGCAAACCGGCTTAGTCTCCCTCCATTTAACCCTTAAGCCCCGCCCATAATTAGCTGGACTGTTCCAATTCCAAGACTAAACCACGAACACAATTACAATTACACAACCACAAGTCCTCTACCAGTAAACATAAACATTCACATAAACATTATCATTTATATCACATATGTTACCATAAATTATATTTTTATTTTACAGCTGTTACCATATACCCTCTACATTTTTCCCATGGGCTCTCCAGGTCAGCACAAGGAAAGCCCTGGAAGGTGCCGACTTTCTTCTAAGGAGACCTGTCTCAAATGACCTAAGGTAAGTAAATATTCTTAACATATACAAACATGTCAAACATTCACAAACACATTCCCAGTAACTTTTTACAATCTTGGGGATGAGGCAGGTTATCACACCTAGGTTTTCCAACACACCCTGGTCAAGCATGTTTTTTAGCAGCAGAATCATTTTTTGTTTGTTTTTGTAAATGGGAGTTATATTCCATGGGTCTGTGTCCTAAGATCTTGCAATGCCCCTGTATTAATAAAAATATTAACTAAACAAATAAACAGGTGACAGCCTGGCTTTTATCAACACAACTTGAAAACTGACTGCAGAATATCACAGGGGTGCTAAGACAGAACCACGAAGGACCCATGGGCAAGGCAGTGCTAAATTGCAGGTCGGCAGAACAGACCTTTTAATGATGACATCATGTGGCAACTGTGAAAGTAAGTTATGAGTGTACCGTTAAACAGCCTATTAAAAATATGATTTGATTTTAATGCCATGTTTCGCATTTTCTTTCATGACAGTAGTAGTTGTTCGCTACACAAAACTTCAGTACACAAGGGTATATCAAACACAGTCATGGACAATTTTGAGTAATTACACCTCACTTGCACGTCTTTGAACCGTGAAATTAGAGCACCTGGAGGAAACCCACACAGGACAGAACATGCAAACTCCACAAAGAAAGGACCCGAAATACACCAGGAATTTCTAACCCAGGACCTTCTTACTGTGAGGCGACAGTGCTGCCCACTTAGCCACTGTGTCACCGTGTTTAAGTATGTAAAAGTAAAACATATGGCTTTTGGTTACATTCATGAAAGACACAGTATTTATACATTGCACACGTCATAGACAATTTTGTATAATTAATTCACCTCATTTGCATAATTTTGGACTGGGGGGGGCAGAGAACCCTGGGTAACCCCGCACATATATGGGGAGAACATGCAAACTCCACACAAAAAGTACCCGGACTGCCCCACCTGGGGATTAAACCCATGACCTTCTTGTTTTACGTTAAGCCACTGTGCCGGCCGACGATGTCACTCTAATTTTAGACAGTAAATTTAATTTACATGTCCACTTATTAGTTATTAGTACCTTCAAACTCAAATCAAATACTGTCCTGTAAAAATTAATAGTGGAGTAATGAATTACATCCAGTTTATTTCACCAGGTAGGTTACATTTACAATCCATTTTAGTGATACACACTATAATACACATAATACTACACAGACCAGACAGCACTGGGCGGTTATCCAGTATTTAACCAAGAAAACAGCACAAGTGAAATAGCTGTTCGCATGTCTGGTTGTGTATGTTTTGATTGCTCTAAGTGTTCTGACAGATGGAAGGTGATGTCCAGGATGAGACAGGTTTGAAGTAAATTAGTCGGCAAGCTTTAGCATTCTGCTGTTATAGATGTCCTGAAATGTTGGCAGACTGTATCCAATAATTCTCTCTGCTGTTCTGATGGTATGCTGGGGTGTGGCCCGTTCTTGTGATGTAGAGGAAGCAAATCAGTTGGTTATGATTGAAGTACTCTTCAAACTCTTCTTTTTCAAAAACTTGGAAAAAAGTGTCAATTTCTCACTGATAAGTGTGAGGTGCCCACAGCATAAAGAGAGAAAAAAAATATTCATGGAGGAGTAACATCAAACTTGAGCATATACCCAACCTTTGGATCAAAATGTCCTTCCTAGCAAGGCACTGTTTCTAAGCCGATGCTACCAAACCAATATGAAAGAGTCAGTATAATAAATCTTGTCTTATAAATGTTTTATGACTAGCATACACAATAATTCACAGCTATCAAAGGTAGAATGGCTTCATAACATTGGTAAAATAAAACATTCTCATTCTATGCTTGACCATTGTTATTGTCCACATCCCTTGCAACACAAAACCACAAATAATATTTGTGAAAATATTATTTTCAAAAAATGAAACAGGATCTCTGCAGGAGATGGATTAGTACTTCAGGCAGAGAACCATGTCATTTGAGGTTAGATCACAGCAGGTATTTGATTCTTCATCCGGCCTTGTACAAAACACAGTGCTACACTGTCTGTGGCACATGTGCCATTTTTGTAAATGACACAGTATGTGTTAAGCGGGTTTTATTTAATTACCTTGCATGAACATACAACTCATATTTGCCAGAGGAAAAAAAGAAGAATTGCAAGTATGTGTGTGGGAGAAAGCATGCTTCCCAGGTCAAAGGAAAGCTTTGGGCATATTTTCAGAGAAGGTTGCATGGTAGGAAATCATTGGGGAAATCAGCTGAATGGGCATTAAACCTTCAACAAAACCAATGTTTGTAGGAACAGTAGAACAGTACTGGTGCTTTTACACTGGATTCCCTTCCTGATGAAACCCCTATTTAAAATGGTACTAAAAGAACAGTTGATTACACGCTTTTCAAAAGGTAGAACCTGCAGTCAAACCTACCATGTTGGTTAGGGGTGGTTTTAATGTTTTGGCTCGTTGGACCATTAATCCTGTGACCGAGAGGTTTATAAATAATCACTACAAATCACAAGAAATTGTGTAGAGAAACATGAAATGCAAGAAAGAATGTACCCACATTATCATGCGAATAAAATACAATATAAAGAGAAGTATTTGATCTGACCTTGAGTCTTGACTTCCCCTTAAACAAATGGAATTAAAATAGAGTGACATCTATGTAATCTGTTAAGCTAGAACAACAGACATGTCTCTTTTGAGACATGATTGGCAGCGTCTGCAGGGGAAGTGGCCCAGACCCTACAATGGCAAAACTGATTCCCTGTTCATGGTATCCCTGTCTTCCTCATCATGTTTCCCAGTGAAATAGATTGACCTTGACCTTCAAAATGAAATGAGCAAATGCTTGTATATATTCTTTTTGCTTTTGGGCATGTGAGTGTGTGTTTTAGGCATCTGATGGATTGGCGGCCTGAATCCTGCATTTTGCCGGGTGAAATAGAATCACTACGACTCTAACCAGGATAAAGAAATGTTAAAACAGACAAATAATGAATGAATGAAGGAATTTATGAAAATCCTGTACAAACAGTAAATGGAAATAAATAAATAAATAAGGCAAAAGAGCTGGTAAAGTGGGTGCTCTAAAGCAAAATGTGTCTTATGGAACTAGTTTTATTCCCCACCCTAGGTTGCTGTACTTATGGGTTTTATAAAGTTCTAATTTCTTCCAAAAATATGTCTTCTATAAGCTTCCCCCTGTGTGAGAGAAAAATAATAAATGGATTGTGTATGCATCATGAATTTATTATAATACCATTTCAGAGTCTGTAACGCTATTATGTTTAGTGGTTACCCCTCAGATGTTCATTTATGGGTACCACTTTCTATAATTCATGGAGGATTTTCTTCCTTGGAACATAATTTGAGGCAATAACCAATGTAGTAAATGTAACATACAGTGTAAGAAGTGCTGGATAATGGCACCGTATAATAAAGATGAAGTGCCTTTTTGATGGCTCCCAAAACATCTCCACAGTGTGGAAAAAAGAAAATAGACAAAATAGTCTAAATAAACAACAGAGCTACATGCATGGTATGGTACTACATTCGGTGTGTTGACATCAATATTGGGTACCATGTCACGTATGCTACCCTTTAAGAATCAGTGAAATTTCCAGGGTGAATTCCTACCCTGCATCTCTTGACCATTTCTTCTCTGATTATAAAAAAGTTATTAATAAATAAATTAGATTTGTTGGAAATCCCATGAAAAACAAATAGTATTAAAATAGTGACCTTTATGTGATATTTTAGCTTTACCAGCTAACACTGTATTTCTGGGGACTGATGTTGGGCAATAAATCTTCAGTTGCTTCAAAGCTGTTCAGTGGGACTGTGGTCAGGGATCTGTGTGGGCCACTGGTGTTTCATTATACCTAACTTTTATTCATGTCTTTGTAGAGCTGGGACAAAAAGGTTCTCTACTCATGGGCTGCCATGGCTCATTGATGCACATGGGGAGTGCAGACTGGCCCATGTGAATAGAAAGGTGTCAGAAAATATGTATACATCCAATGTTTATTTCCTCTAAAATTCAAACATATATGTTTTTGGTCATGTAAGTTGGTTTGGGTTAGGTCATTACTCCTGACCACACTTCCCAAGTGTCTGAGGTCAGTTTGAACTTTTGGCTTCTTTGTGTGTTTGTGCATGTCATTTTGTCTGTGTGATTACAAGGATTTGTTGACCGCTTGGCGTGTTACAAAGCCTTTAGGGCAGCTTTGAGAGCACTCAGTGTCCAAGCCTCAGCAGGACCTCAGCTGTGGGTGAGGGCAGGGGTGCTGAGCCGTCTTGACAATTAGAAAGTGGTTGATGCAGGCCACTGTGCCTCAGGCTTTCCTTTTATGAAAAGAAAGAACAAACCGAGCGTG
>JAYDZF010000008.1:8626251-8644844 GCA_034509105.1 Microcambeva barbata | reverse complement strand
ATAATACTGCATATTTTGGTATCAATCCAATACCAAATAAATACAGGGGTTGTATTGCCAATGTTTTTATTATTTAAGCTGATGTATCATCAAATGTTTGCCCTTACGGTGTACAAAATACTTTTATAAAATATTATAGATTTTATATTATTTGGGCATTGAGAACATATAAAAAATATATCTGTATACTAGCTGTTAATAAGATATAAGCTATATATACATATATAAGCTATATAACATTCATATTACAACAATTTGTATCATGACAACCTGAGAACATAACTTAGCCTATAGGAGCAAATGGTTATGTAACTTTAGGTAAAATTCCATTTTCATTATTTTGTACTTGCTCCACACATTTCTAGTGCAACCATCTTTTGTGACATTCCAGAAATGTATTACACTTTTGTATATCTGTTTCAGTCCACAGTTTTATCACTCCATGCCATTGACTTCTTTTTTGCAAGCTCCATCCAGGAAGGCTGTCCACTATCAGTGAAGGACTGGGGAGGTGACGATGGCACCGTTTTACTCTGACATTTATCCTCTTTGTCCAGCTTAATGTTTCCAGAGACAGCTGTGCATTATAAATAAAGCAACACATCAATTACAAGTGCATTTTATTTTGAAGGTCTGGCATGTACATACATGCATTCATGTATGAGTGTTTTACCTCTTAAATGGTTATCACTACTCTTAGCATCAAGTTCCGTTTTGTGTATTGTAGATTTCTGATCAGCTACCTTAAAGATAAAATTAGTCAACGTGGCTAAAAACAGTGACATAAGCATTGTATTTAAAAACTCTTTTAAAACCAATACCTTCTCTGCATAATGTTTTTGGATATGCCTTTGTTCTGAAGCCAATGTTCCAACCCACTGTAGTTTCTGTTCTACAGAGCTTTTTCTTCGGGACGTGGATGTCCAGTCCCCGGGAAGCTGTTGCCTTTTATACAAAATTGGAGAGGGTGAGAGCTGAGAGTGCTGATGGAATATCAGCTCTGGAGGGCAAGGTGGTTGGTATAAGGTCTGAGATAATTGCTCTTGTGCTCTACATGGAGTATCATCCTCAGTGGTGTATACATAGGTTTCTGATGAGTGTCCTGGTTTGGCACAGGGCTGTACTCTTTGATGAATATTTCTTGAAAGATATTGTTTCACTGAAAAATCGGCTGCTTCTGAATCACCTGTAGCTGAAACAGATGCTGTGAGGGAGTACTGCATGTCAGCTGACTGAATAACAGTTGAAGCTGTTGTTTTTACCAAAGTCTGTATGTGTGGTGGGTGGGCACCAATAGTTTGTGGCATGACAGAGGATTGTTCAAATAATATTTGATTAATAGGTCCTGCATTATTATTTGAAGTTGATATTTGAGTTTTTGAGGATGTGGCTGGTCTGGTCGTGGTCTGCAAGCCAGCAAATTCATTTAGTCTGCTTGAAAACAGCTGCTGGAGACTTCTGGTCTTTTCTAGAGCCATTTCCATCCAGGATTGTTCATTTGAAGTCTCGCTTTGTTGTTTTTCATCCGTTTGTACAGAATTGTTCATCATGACCTCTTTAAGGGGCAAAGAAGGCAAAGCTATATTGGCTTTATTTGATGTATATGGGGGATCAACTGAAGGCTCCAAATCTGAAACAAACATATATTTCAACATACATTTAGTGCACTAGACTAAGATCAAATATTATAAATATACTATTAATTATTTTTTATATGAAGATACACATTTTGCAATTAATAAATAATAGCAATTAATAGTGAAGTTAGTTGTTATTTAGTCAGTTGGCCTCACTGATGACTGGTTATTTTAAAGCTACACATCTGTTTAGTCCAAATCTTAAAGAGGTATTGAGCATTGTGCGTGTAGAAATGCTTTTATTTTCACTATTAAACATATCACTGAGTTCTACTGTTGTGTTATAATATTCTATTTCACCAAATGTTTAAGTGATCGCCAGTCACAATCATTCAGGATTTTCCGACCACACTCCTTCCTCAAAGATGTTTCCCCACTGTCCTTTCACATTTTAATAATGCATTTGACAGTTTTAAAACCAATTTTAGTAGTTTCAGCTATGTCCCTAGACATTTTCTCTGCTTGATGCATGCCAATAAATTGACCCTTCTGAAACAGATATTTGCCCTGACCACAGGATGTGGTGATCTTTCGAAAGGGTTGATTAACAAATGAGATGCTACTCACTGCATCATTTGGGGTAAATAACTCGTTGCAAGCTGAAACATAATCACTGATGTCGTAATTATCTGATGAAAGGCTCTTAATCTATTTGCTTAGTTTAATTCGCATGACCTTATTTGCCCAGGCCGTGTATTAAAGAATAATAAATATCTCACTTGGCACCTTAATTTTCCATAACATTTTGTCTGCTAGAGTCAACACTTATTTAGCAAAAAGTCAAATGGGACTCACCAGGAAGTCTAACAGGTACAAAATTAGCTTGATCTCTGCTGCTTTCAAGTAGAGCCCTGGAGCCCGCTGGGTTTGTGTTAGTGATTTGAGGGTTTCTAAATAACGTTGAGGTAACATCTTTTCGAATGTTTTCCTGTCCATCTGTGGTCAGACTGCACACCTCAGTGATGGTTTGCTTGATCCTGAATTCTGACAGGGTTGTATCTGGTGGGATTTTTGAATGTAAAGATGTGGTATGAAGCTTTACTCCGAGTGCATTCCATTCCTTTTCATCTCTTCTTTGACAGCTAATATTGGTGTCTTCCATGGCATCACTTGTATTAAGCTCTCCATCTCCTAACTGGATTAAGCATTCTTGATTATGTCCTCTTTGTTGAGATATTATTTGATTTACAGGTTGGGCAGCTCTTGTCTGTGTCTGTAATGGATCCCTTCCTGGAACTACCTGGGTATCCCTAAATAGAGCCCCTTTTGCCACCGGCCCAGTATGGTTTACAGTATACTGTCGTTCTCGTCTCTTATCGGGGACCATCTGCTTCTGTAGATGGCCTTCCACACTGGGTAGTGGCACTGTGCATGTTTGCTGAACATTCCTGGCCTCAACCTTGTCCAAAGTAGATATATTTCTGTTTAGTGATAGAGGCCTTATAGGCTGGCTTTTATGATTATGTTGATGCATAACTTCCTTGACCTCATTCTTCTCTTGAATTGTTATTGTATGAGATTCCTTTCCTTTCCGAGTCTCATTAAGCTCCAAACTCTGTTTAGAATTTTGGACACTGTTTAATTTTGAGCTATTTAGGGCCTCTTGTTGGTCCACACTTCTCCTCTGTATGGTTAAAACAGTTGTACTAGGAGTTTTAGTCGTCATTCCTTCTGCAGATTTTAGAGCCTGCCAAGTTCCTACAGCAGCCCCAACACCATCTGTATATTTTGTTTCACATATTTGTGTTTGCTGCATAGAAATATGATCCTGTCGTAGGGGTGTGGGTGAAATGTTTTCTATACTCTGATTTACAGTATTTTTAGCTCCTAAAGGCAATTTAAGTGATGATGCAGAAAGAGGGCGTTTGATAGGTGGAGAAGCAGGGCCCTCCCCTGGTTTAATAATCTGTGATGAATAGGAACAGACACAGGCCGTGTTTATCATAACACCCTTTCCTTCTTCGTTTTCACTCTCAATTTGGGCTTCCAGAATTATGATACTTTCCGACCTTGGTTTGCTTCCAGTCTGTTAAAATAGAAAAAGGAGATTAGCAGATTAGCAAAAATGAGGTTTTCAGGCCTTTTAATCTATTACTGGCTAGTCTGACCTTGCATTGTTAATTAAATAAATTACCTGCACTGAAATGTGTAGATTAATTAAAATAAGCAGTCAGACTTACTGAAGAGAGAATTCTTCTACTCTTAGTGCTGGCTCTTTGATTTCGAGGTTTTATGGACATCCTGTGGCGTGCAGCGGAGTTGTCAAGGCAGGGAATCAACTGGGGAAGGGTGCTAAAATCCACCCCAGCAGGACACAGTGGAGGTGGCATTGGACCAAGTGGCCTGGGTGAAACTGACTGTGAAACAAACTGAGGGTGAAAAGGCATTATGGGTAGCTGTTCAGCTGTTGATACAAGAAATTGACTGACAGCTAACAAACTTTCTTATACAGAATTTATGAATAGTAAACAAATGTATAAAATATTGTTACAGTACAATAAGAGAGAATTAATGACAGTCACCACAGCACTGCTGGACACAAAGTGCCTACATATTAGTTAGTTAATAGGCAAACATTGGGTAGAAAAGAGCATGATCAAGAATAAAAAATGTACATTATTCATTCTCAATGGAATACATTTTGTGCCAGCTCTTGGAAAGATTGTGGATGATGATGTTCACCTTCTGTGCGTGTTCAGTAGGTCTGTGAGTAAGACAAATATTCTCTAGACATCCTCCAGAGGCTTTAGTTTGTTTAAATGTGATTAAAGGTAAAGGGCCTAGATTGATTTTTTTCTGCTTCAGCCTAATCTACAGAAACACAGAAACAGAGAAAAAAAAATCTGTAAAACCTTTTAAATTATCATTATGTCTGAATTAATTTGATCTGTGTGTGCTGGGGGTGTTAGTGAATGGCAATGTCCTTACTTGCAGATCTTGGTTGTCCCCATGTGTGTTCACTTGGGAGAGAACCTTTGGTTGCTCTGGTTCAAAACCATAATGATCTGCTAGGAAAATGCTGTCATGTGAAAATGACCTAGATCCCAGCATCTGGGAACAGCTGAGGGGAGTTATATTAGGTTACATTAGATCTGTAGCATCTAAAGTGTTTCTACAAACTGATTTAATTATTTATTTTTTTGCATGCACAATCTAGTCACCAATCTGGAAAGATTTGACATTTAAATGCTCACTGCAAATAATCCAATCAATAATGACACATACTGGTTACCATGTCCATGACCATCACATGAATCCATTCAGCAGAGCTCCAGTTTTCAGTTGGTGTGTTTATTTTTTAAATTAGGTTAAAATTATGGTGGACTCAGGGAAATGTAGGGAGCAATTTTGTTGTCATGTATGTTTTAAACTTTTAGTTACATTCATGACAGGAAATGATTGCTCATTACACAAGATTAATCAACTCACAAGTTTATATAAAACACAGTCATGGGCAATTTTGAGTCTCCAGTTTGCCTCACTTGCATGTTTTTGAATTTTGAATTAAATCTTTAATGACATTAAAGTATGTTCAGACAGAAAAAAACTAAAGAAATGTATGATCTTACCAAAAGTCAACTTGAAGGTCACTGACTGATTTATTCCACATAACCCCCCCTTTGTTCCACCTTTTCTTCATCTTCATAGGCAGCCTTCACTTCAGTATGTCACTGCATAATGTTTCTTGCACAACTGCACAAGCAATGTGTACAACTAGCACAAGCACCATCTGTACAGTACTATTAAGGACTATATGTAGAAATCAGAAGTATCTACACATTAGCATGAAAAATGTTAGTAAAAAAAACCATACAAACAAATCATTGATAGTTTACAAATCCAAAAAAGTCTCCTAAATTCAGGAGATTAATCTTCACATTAATTTTAGCCTTGGCCTCCTCTTTTAGGAACCAGTCTTCGAATACTTTGGCTTTATGTTTGGGCTTAATTTAAAATATAATTTACTTTGGGTGTCCCTGTTATCATATGAGCTGCATTGATGTACTCTTAAAATGACAGCCTGAATTATTGTCAAGGCGTTCTGTAAATCACTGTGGTCTTAATGTCTATTTAATGTGCATCTTTTGCTTTTTATTTAAAAAATGTACATATATTTTCTTGCCACTATGTAATAGTTGTAGTAGTTTGGCCTCTAGATTACCTTCATATCAGTCTAAACATCTTGTACAGAGCACATATCTCATAAATCACATAGATCATAAATCAACCCATTTGAGCTGACAGTGAAGACTTTATAGACCTAGTAGCTCATTCACTTTTACCAAATAGTCTGAACAAATGCTTTATACTGACATGAAGCAGTCTAAAATGAATTACCATGTGACCCCGTGTTAAAGATATTGCTTGGTTTAACTTTGCTACTATTGCCATCAGCTTGCTCTACAGGGGGGTTTGGTCTGTCTGTCTGTCTGTCCTGGAATCTTTGAAACAATGTGTATTGTAAAAAAGGACAATACAAATAAATCTGACTTGACCCAGGGGGTACCATGTGACCCCAATCTTGTTCAAATCATATAACAGTTTTAGCACAAGTGTTGTAAATTATTTCATGATTAGTGCTGTTAAATCTGTAAAGCAGCCCCAGTATTTTACTGCTCACCATAAAGCTAATTAGATTACAACCCAAAATAACCAGGAAGCATTCTGGGAATATTCTGACCTCCTAAGATTTTACTGTTCTGTCCCTCTTGATCCCTTGTGGCCTACATAACATTAATTTCAGCTAGTAATTTAAAGACTGGACCGAATTAGTCAGTACGGCAACATAACAGACACATACTGGAGAAAACAAGTAACTCTAAGCATTGTTAGCTCAGAGTAGTTGGTGGTTCAATCCTCACTACTGACAAGCTGCTACTTTTCCCTGATACTAACTATCAATTGCTTTAATTGCATTAAGTCACAACTGTACTGTGAATCAATTTTTGATAAAATCATCTGCTAAATATTGTAGTTAAGCATACTTTTTATTCAAATATAGCTTTATATAAAGGAAATTTATAATTATAATAACATGGTTTATAGTATAGGAAATGATAAAACCCAGCTTGATTAAACAAGCTTAGTTTGTCCAGTCTCTTTCAGATAGCATGAAGCTATGTTTTCCACTAGCTGTCTTGACCATATCTGTAAGTAAACTGTTATTTAATCAAAACTATGTTATTATCTAGCTCTTTTGGATTTTTGTTTATATCCAACACAGTGAAAGGCTCAGAAAAGCTTTGCCCCAGATACAGAGCACAAATCTGCAAACCCCCTCCTTTCCAGCTCTTACTGGATGAAAAGTCAACATGACATCTGGGTGACTTTGAACCACACTGAATTACAAACCTCGTCTTCCGGTCATTTGTGTGCTGCCATTGTCTCATCTCCATCATTAATGACATGTTTTTAATGAGCTATTCTGCATTAAGGCCACTATAAAGAGGGTCTGAATGCAGCAGAGACAGACTATAAGTCCTGAGCACCAATGTATATCTGGTATAACACAATAAATAACTGTCACTATGACAATGATAACAGAATTAAATTACCCTAGTTCTCATTCTGATGTTTGGGTTTGCAGGCGGCACATGGGTCATTCAGATGATTATGGGCATGTATATTTTTGATTTAAAACTGACATGATAAGAGGAGATCAGGATTAAGGGCGATTATAGAAAGTTTTAATCCTCTCCATCAAGCAGATTCATGCATTTGATTTAGTGCAACATTTACTAGGGAACACTACTGATACATATACACAAATCATTTTAGAACACCATACTAAAAATACATTAATATTAAATAATATTAATATATCTATTCAATGGATGTCTGTAGTAGGAGGCAAGGCCAAAGCCCTGTGATGGACTGGTGCCATGTCCCAAGTGTCAATTCATTGCATCCAGCGTTTACTCTGGGTTTCCTGAAGGAACCAACCCAACCGCAACCCTGACCTGGTTAACATAGCTAATGAAGTAAAATTTAATAGCCCATAATGTTCCATGCATCCCCCAATTTAACTTTGAGCCCTCATCCAACAGGCTGCTCACAACCATTCAATACTAATCACTCACAATATAGAGGTGTTTGTTTTGTTGTCCAGATATATTATGAAAAATGTGCTTGCCTTCACACTCAGTCTTACAAAAACGATTCTATAATTAATTCCAAATTAAATGATAGACGTTCAACGTGATGTCACAATGTTTCGTACATTTTTGCTATCTAATTTATGTTGTAAAAATATCATATTTGTATATTACAATTAACATTCATTAACTGCATTAATTAATTATAAAACAATAAACCAAATAACAGTCCAAACTAGTGCTTTTCTTTACAAAACAATATATAGAAAAACTTCCAAACTTCATAATTATAACCAGCACTGATAACTGTGACCTTTTACTTCGGTTCATATAACAGTGTTTCAGTATAAAATAAAGCATAATTATGTGATCAAACATTTTTATACAATAATATTTGGGGGTAAATGTTGTAGAATTAAGAGTACTTACGTCACTATGAAAATCAGCATCCAAACTGTATTAGTTCTGACAACTGCGGGATCTTCAGCGCTGTCCGCGCAGCCCGATGCTGCCGGGAGGCAGCCAATCAGAGGGAAGCACTGTGATGCATGACTCCGCCTACAACGTCTAAGCTAAAAGTTAATAGTGTAGTGTAGTTTACAATAATATGCACTAGATGGAGACAATAGAATACAAACCACGACAAATTGTAGTTGGCTACAGTAGAAGAGAATAGAATTCAACTTTGTCATTGCACATGTCGTAAGTACAAAGCAACGAAATGCAGTTTGCATCCATCCAGAAGTTCTTAGCAAAAGAAAATGTATATTACAATGTACTGGAGATTATTTTATTATGTTATAACTAAGCTTAAGTATATAAAGTAGTTTTACAACTCCGATCAATCACTGCTCTGTTGATTGACACTCTTTATCCAATCATGATTCACTCACCTGTATACTTCGGGTAGCTGTAACTTAAATACACATTTTAACCAGCAAGAAAATGTACTTGGGTGATTAGCTACTTTTAATTTGTAAAGAGGATGTGTGACATGTGCCATGCGAGTTTGCAATGCCGGTTGACAAGCCAAACCCACTACAACCTTGAATATAATAAAGTAAATCAATAAATAAATAGCTATTAGAATTAAATGCTATTTAGGAACACTAACATTGAATGATAGTTATGCGTTCTCATACAGTTGAACAAATTCAATCAGTACCTTGGTATAGTTTTAAAAAGATTTGTATAAATTGTATTGAGCAATGATAATAATTAACCCTTTAGTATCAAAGAATAGGTTGTAGCAACTAAACATTTAAATGCACTTTTATTAAAAGAAGTTTACTAGTAATAAATAATTTTATCATCAATACATCAAAACAAACATGCATTAAGTTTAACAGGTGCATTAAAAAGTTTCAATTGCTGAAAAGTCATCATGTGATAATTATTACCTGATTTATACAAAAAGTATCAAATAACGTACCTGATCCACCAGTGGATACAGATTCTCAAGTTTTGAAGCATTAGTAAAATGGACTTTCAACCAAATTAGAACACAAACAATTATCTGATGTGTTTTACAGTATTTGTCATGTTATTGGGCTCTTATTTTTAAGTGCTTAGTGGTTTGGTTTGGTTTGTACTTGAATCTATAAAAGTAACATATTTACAACAAATTTACAATAAGGCACTTTAAATAAACTGAGGTGTTGCAAGAGAAGAAACATCATATTTGGTCACATCTTCTTGTGTGCTTTGTATGAAAGACATCCACTGTCGTCTCATGGCACTCTCTGAGGTCATAATCACAGTAGCCAATGGAAAAGCGGCCCTTTAAAATAAACAGACAAAAAGTGACATAAATTAATGTATGCTTCAAAAAAACAGAAAATCTTGTAGATAATAGGAATGTCACACATCAATCTTACATTGGGTTTCTTGAAATAGTCAAGCCCTCTGCCAATCTTGATAATCCAACCATTATCAAATCTGGTTAAATGAAATGAATAATTATTTTACAGTATAAAGGCACTTCTAAGATTTACTTTTAGGTCATCATGTGCCCCTTTAAATGCAGAAGTCAGAACAAGGCATTGTTACCTGATCTCTCGGTCATGGATAGTAGAGGAGTACTTAATGTCCAGACAAACATCCTGACTCTGCAAAGACTGTTGAATTTCTGCTAGGGCACTTTGCTGCTGCGAGGAACTATCCTGGAAAAATAAAAAAAATATATTTTTTAAAAAGGATCTTAAATTTAGGCCCACTGATATGTGTATGGTGTTTTTGTTCATATCAAACAATCAAACAGTAAAACCAATATCACAAGAAGAACTCACTTCATCTTTGGAGGTCAGAAGATGGATCTTCTTAACATTACATTTGGCTTTCAACAGCATCTCACAGAAACGTAGAAAATTATAAAGCTGCAAGGTGAGCATAGCACATTACATCAAATGTGAATTTGAAAATGTCCATGATTGTAGTATTATAATCAGTTGTTTTTTACCTGGTGCACATGGCGGATGTAAGGGTCCTCTACCCAGACTTCAGTTAGTCCTTCTCTGATGTATGGTTTAAAAAGAGCCTCATAGCTGTAACCAGTGGCACTGGCCATGATTTTTATTTGCTCATGGTATTTGCCCTCTGAGTTAGGAAAAAAGGAAACATGAAAGTGTCTAGAAACATCATTTACAAGTAAAAACAGTAAAATCAAAGAGAGCACTTTATTTGATACAGCTCATGTTCAGCAGTTTTTACACTAGCATACCACTGCTAAGCTCTAATTCTTCGTTTTTTGTTTTAGTGTATTAGAAGTAATAATGTAAAAACCAAAGTATAAAGTCCTAAAGAGGTGAATATCCTCACACAATGTTTCCCCCTCAATGCTCAGTGTAGCACATACAGAGCACAAAAGGAGTTTGTTCTGTTAATTTAAACAGTTCTATGTGTCGTCCTATACAGAGGCAAGGTGGGTCCAAAGTTGCTAAAAACTATTTAGAAAGAAACCCTGGTCTAGGTGCAGGTCGATAGCCAAGCACAACACAATCATTCACTGAACATAACAACCGAGGGGTCTTTGAGCAAGGCATCTAGCCTCTAAGTGCTCCCCAAGCACTGTGGCTAGGGCTGCACACTGCCCCGGGCATTCGTGCTCACTTCCCCCTAGTGTTCACTAGAGTGTAAATGTGTGTTTTACTGCCCAGGTTGGGATAAAATATGGACACACAGTGATGAAAAGAGCCTCATTTACCTTCTTTCACTTTATTCATGTGCTCCTTTATCTGCTCAGCTCGGCCCATATAACTCTTGATCTTCTCTCTGTAGTGACCTTTCTTAGAGTCATCATTTACCGCTGATGGGAAAACAAATCAGCAGTGTCTCAGATTACTTTACATTTACGTATTTACTTTAAATTAATAACTAAACAGGCTTTGCATTTAATCTGAGCTCACCTTTCAGCACGTCTATCAGTAACTGAATTCCCTCCTGGTAGCAGATAAGTGATTCCTGAAAACGGTTACTGTGATCTAACTCCACAGCTCTCTTTAGCACTGAGATGGCTGATGCCTCCATACCTGGCAGGCAATTCTGTGTCATAGCTGCCTCACTGGTTCAGTTAACTTTCAGCTTACTTTGAGTTACGTAGCATAAATTTGGCAATATATAGCGAAACAACATATTAGATTGCATAACCTGAAAAAGTATTTTATTTCATTACGCTAATGTTGACAGTAGTACGTAAACACACCATCCATTCACTGTGTTTGCGATAATATGTCCCCCGAGACGCGGATTAAAAAAGTTTGTACCCCCCTCAGATTTTACGCAGATAGTACTATAAGGCATTAATTACGTATATTAATAAAATCCTAAAAAGTATATCCTAGTTGTTAATATAGTATAATGTATAATTTACAAAATACACGTTTTGTTTAAACGTACACACGTAGGAACTAAAGTAATAATGAACACGGTCAGGTTTGTGGCGTGCCACCAGCGATCAGGACATTTCCGCTTCCTATTTACAGTTCATTATCGCGCATTGTTCCAGAAGAAATGTTTAAATAAAAAGTCTGGTCCTTCACTTTGGTGTGAATGCAGACAAGTACAGAGTGCTACATTCGTGTAAACTGCGAAAGTAAATTTATTAGGTGGCATAGGAATTGTGCTTGTTTGTGTTATCATAGCTAACGTTAGGAGGTAACCTTGGTAGTTCCTCAAGAGCCGTTAGCTTAAAATGGCAGCAGCCTTGACTAGAGCTCTAAATGTTGTTTTGGCAAAGGTATTACGTTATTTACTTTAAAATCGTATTTTAAAATGTATTATTTTTGCACTCGGTGAAAATATTATGGTTTAATTACAGAACGTGCCATTAGTTTCATCGTGGCCGGTGAATATGGGCTGTCGAAGCAAGTTCACTAGATCTCGCATTCCTGCACAGGTATGTTTATTTGCGTTTGTTGGATGATCCTGAACAGCTGACGTCACAGGACCAAATGAAATGTTTTAAAATATCTCATCAGTCAATAGCTGGCAGGTCTTCTATTGATGGTGTAGTAAAACACCAGATTCAGAAGTGTTACAGGTTACTGACTGCATGGTAAAGAACGGGTGTTTCAGCATTTTATTAATAGTGAAGTTATTTAATTAACGCAGTCTTTATTTATTTAATGTGGTATTATAAATGTATGTAAAATAATATTATTATTTAGTACAACCAACCATATCATGTATCCCTCTGTAATGTAGGTATTTGAAGAGCGTTCAAAAGAGCATGAAAAGTATGGTGGTGATCCTGAAACCCCGCATAAATTACACATAGTGACCCGAATAAAGAGCACAAAACGACGACCTTATTGGGAAAAAAAAGTGGTGCAGAGTTTAGGATTAATGAAGGTAAGATACTTTTTTTTTGTTACAAACTAAATACTATGGTGTCCCTTCAGATGGAAACTTCCATAAGTCACTTTCTGCCTCGGCACCACATTAACCAATATATGTTTAACCAATAAACTACATTATAATTCATTGCTTGTCTAATGCTGTCGTTTTAAACCATACATCCCCAACTTCAGATTGCTTAACCTACCAGCTGATCTTTTATCAGCTACACCAATATATTTTAAGGTACCAATATTTAGCATATTTAAATTGTAAATCTTTAGTTAGAATCAAAAGTATTTTAAATTACCAGTTCTTGTCATTTTGTTTTAATGATTCTGCATTACTTCCATGTGTGCAACATTGAATTAAGGTATTTCCTGCATTTTTCCTGGGCCAAGAAACTCTAGGCTGTCTGTATTTGTACACTTTGTTATTTAATCATGTACTTTTGTCGTTCTGACAGTCAAACGAGCCCAGAGTCCATAAGAACACACCATCAGTGAACAATCAATTGAAAATCATCAAGCATCTTGTCAGGTGAGTTTATTTTTGTAAAGCATACCTCAATAATATTTCATAAATATATAATTTGCTGCAGAATAACTATATAAATGCTTACGCTGGGTAAACATGGATTAACTAAAATGAACATGTGTAAATACTTTAACTCGTACTACTTGATTTAGCAATACAAAGTTCCGTTCAGTGACAAAGGGTATGGTATAAAATGGGTTTTCTTTATTCTAGTTAAGTTGTTTGTGCACTGATATGTAGCTAATGAAAAAGAGGAAATGGAACATGGATTATGGTATGCAGCCGGTGGGGAGGGCCTGTAAAACAACTAGAGGTGAATAGTTTTGAAATGATCACAATAGCATTATGGTTTATTATGGTTCAAAAACTTACTGTTAATGTGGTGTGTGTGTATGCCAGTTTATTATTGTAGAAACTTTTGCTGTGCCCACGCAAACTAAATATCTTCCGTAGTCATTGGTCGTGACTTAATAGGAATTTTTGATTGATCTGTAAGCCTCTCTGCCTGGCATACAACTTTGATAAATATCTGGTGCATCTATCAGGAACTTCCAGCAAGCTGAATATCAGGGCTAAAATCATGTAGTGTGAACTAGGCACAAGTTCATCTATGATCAATTGCTGACTATATTTTCTGTATGTAGGATTGAACCGTTGAAGTTTCCAAATGGACTACCTTCAGAACAAGAAATGAAAGACACCTATCTAAACAGTAAAGGAGAGCTGGTGGTAAAATGTCCTCAAATGGCTGCAGAACAGAAACAACAGTTGTAGCTCTCCATCTTTTGTACCTCATTGGTGTTGTCTTGTCTTTATTAAATATTTAAAGTTTATTAATTGTTTTAAAAACATTATTTGAATGCTGTAAAAGATTCCTAGCACTGGATAATAAAGTGCAAAGAACATCCACTATAATTTAATACTGAATATATTTTTATGAGAAGGGACAAATCCAGAGCAAGTTGATTTTAAGAGAGTTTTAAATGTTTATTTACTGTAAAATTAAACAAAACATAGCAATAAGTTTCTTGGCACACTTGTTTGATGCTGGCAAACCACATGAGGTAATTAAGTTTTGAGCTCAAACAAATTCTCCTAATCCAGGAATCAAATTTAATCAATAAATAAAACATGAATGATTACTGTACATACATTTCTTGGTAAGAGTCACTAATACACCAGTTCAGTTCATTTTCTTTAACCCCTTATCCTAATTTGGGTTGGGGAAGGGTGCTGGAGCCTATCCCAGCTCAACAGGTTCAAGGCACAAGGTAACACCCTGGATGGGACCGCAGGCACCTACAGGACAATTCAGTGTCTCCAATCAACCTGGTAGGTAGTATGTCTTTGAACTACAGGAGGAAACTGGAGTACCTGGAGGAAACCCACGTGGAGAACATGCAAATTCCACACAGGACCTAGATCGCCCCATCTGGGGATCGAACCCAGGACCTTCTCGCTGCGAAGCAACAGTGCTAGCCACTAAAGCACCGTGCCGCCCCATTACACCAGCCTGCATCAAAGTTTGCTTATTAAAACATTTTGGGTTGCTACCCAACCAACCAACCCCTCACCCGTTGAGAACAACTACTATTTGCATCCAAGTGTATAGGTACCTCTATAGAACCTCTCCTCTGAGAATTGAACCCAGTTTAAAACTCCCTGACCTTTCAAAGCTCCACTTATTTTTCACTAAAAAAAATTACATTCATGTAACAAACTACTCTGAAGGCTCATACAGAACACATTATGAAAATTAAATTTTAAGCTGTTGTTTTTTTTATTAAAGAAAAAGCTAATAACTAGTATGAAATATGGAAACCAAATGCATAAAAAAATCATTTGATAAACAAATTAACATGAAGTCTTGAAATGTAGATCATTTCTAATCATCATCAGAGTCCGAGTCATACCCTTTTCCTCTGATCGTCTTTTTCTCCAGCTTGGTAAATTTTGACGCTGATTTCTGACTGTCTGTAGGAGGCTCTAAAAGATTCCCACTAGAAAAAAATAATCTGTTTAAACCACAGCTCTATCTTACCATACAATTTTATCGACTTTTTTCCTCACCTATAGTTGATGATATTTGAACAGCCTAGTCTCCACTCCAAAATTTCAGTAGTGAAGTCATCAGTATTACCAAGATCAGTGAAGCCCACAACATAGTCCTTAGTTTTTCCATCTTTCACCAGGGCCAAAGTGGGGATGACTTTAATCCTCAGCCTCTCTGAGAGGAAAGGAGCTTTCTCTACATTCAGCTTGATGAACTTTGTCTCCAAATGTTTCTTTGCCAAAATAGCCAAGTGTTTGTCTACAATTTTGCATCTTAAAACAAGTAAAATATTTGTAAACATTTGACTTATGATGAAAGGTGTTTTATTACAACAAACGAATTTCATCTTAAAACAAGTAAAAGATTTGTAAACATTTGACTTATGATGAAAGGTGTTTTATTACATCAAACGAATTACCTGAAAGTGGAGTCTCTGTAAAAATGGCAAACCACATTCTTGCTTTCTTTGGCCTCAGCAAAGAAGTCTTTTTCACTTGGGATCTCTCTGTATTCACCATGGCCTTTAGAGATCCATTCCTGGAGCAAATGAAAAGATGTATTCCGCTCATTTTTGCAGGGCTCACAACAGTACAATTTGTTTGAAGATTTACCAAGTCCCAACAGACTTAATGTTAAACTCTGGTATTCTTTCTCGTACATAACATTCAATAATCTTACTATCGTCGCACAGTGTACTCTAACTAATGTGCGTCGCTTTAGGTAAGCGTCTGCTAAATGCCAAAAAATGTAAATAAAAACTATATAAACATGTTCAAATAATCCAAATAGTGTTTGTTTAATGTAAATAACATACTCATCAAAGCACAAAATCATGACAAAACATGGCATGATGCAATAAACGGGAATTACATTCCCAATCATGGAATCACTTGTCAAGGTTTTGAAGCTAAAATTGCATTAGCTGGCATGTCAGTTAATATTTATTACGCCAACTATCATTAGTGGTATAGTTATTGTTAACACTTAAACAATTTAAATGTCTTTGATGACTGAAAATCACTTGTCTACCTGCTTCTGTTTTTGAGCTTTCCTAAGTGCTTCCAGCCTCCTCTCCTTGAGAAGTTCCAGTTCATCCTCATCCATGCGCTCAAACTTGTCCAGCTCAGCATCTATTTGCTCCTCCACAATCCGTGCAGAGTGTAACATCTGCTGCTCCAGCGCCTTCGCTACAATTTCCATTGCCTGGTTGGCCATTTTTCTGTCTGAGTAAAATAGCAGTTATGTAAACCTGATTGAAAAGGATATATATATATATGTATATGGTACTGAAATTCAACCAGATGCAAATCCATGCCCGATACCAATTACAGTATTAACTACAAGTCATTTAATAAAGTAATTAAATAAATATAAATTGGAAATAATTTTTGAGGGTAGTCGTATATGCTGCCATGTCTCTTATAAGTTATATTTTATGACACTAGTTTTATTGATGTTAAAGACTAAATATGTACAAGTGGACAGTATTGCCTATACTGTGGACCCTGTGCATTAACACATAAAACAAAAGATCAATCAAAAAACTTCATATTTTAGGGATTGTACACAAAGAAATTTATTTTAGATTCCGATTAGATTTATAACGATTACCCTGTAACGATTACCCTGTAACAGACAGACAGACACGATAGATAATATTTGCATTCAAGTACCAAGTCATCTGTGTGGATTAGGCGTGTCCATGGAAACTTATCACGAGGTAAATGGTAACTAGCGCAACACTTTCGACAAAAAGGTCTCAAACATTATCCAATGAACTACTGTTAATTTAGTTTAATGAAAACTGGTATTTACTAACAAAATTATTTGTTAGCCTGCTAGCTGCGCAGCTGCTGTTAACATCGGTGACGTTACTGCGCATGTATTGTTAGAACAGAGACGGCTAGTTCAGATAGCATAGCCACATATCGCTCGTCCACTGTCAACATTAAACACAGTTCGAAACTACTCGAATATCTCGCGGTCCACGTATATAATTTATTGCATTTGTATGTAAAAGAACTACATCATGTTCGTAATGTCACGTTATGCTGTTAGCAAACTAGAAAGCTAACTGCTGCTCTAGCATTCTACAAGAATCAAGATTAGGTTAAAAAAAGACAAGTAAGCACGCCAATGAGATTGTTAAACAAAAACTCCGTATTGAAGAAAACATTTCAACCCGGTTTTAAACTCACGTAGAGCCGACATTTTCATAAAGTAAGTGGATAAGCTTGAAAGACTTACCGGCTCGGACCTCGTAAAGGCGGCACTGTGACGCAGCTGCGCGCAAATCATTCAGCTTCTTCTATTCGGTTCCACAAACTGAAGAGTCGATTCTAATTCCGATTCAACAGCTGTAAAGTGAAAGATTTGTTATTTTAAAAACTGTACTCTTTACTAATAAAACTGTTTATTATGTTAAAATCCAGGGCAGCAAAGTTTTGAGACAAATATGAATTACTTTAATTCCATTAATTAGTAAGACTTTTGATCACAACCAATTATATAACACAATTTATCACTGGACAGAAATAAATATAAAGGCCTTTGATAACTGAAAATGGCACTTCAGTGATTTCAGTTATTTCTGTTTGTTAAGGCATTCAGTATTTGTAACTCATCATATCTTACATTGTTGTAAAGTGCCTGCTCTTAGTATGGCTAATTAAAACCCCATAGTTGTGCTTCCTGTGTGAAAGCTTTACATTTTAAAGACAAATAATGTATGTGTCCTTGTTCATTTAAATTTTTAAATTTTTATAATTGATCTGTTGATATTTATAAGCAAAACGGCAAATACAACGAGCACTCATCAAAACACAAACGCGGAGTAAAAGCCTTATTACGCATGCTCCGTAAGTTTGCGTAAGGTAGTTCGTACTTTACGTAAGTATAATTCACACAATGATGCTCATAAAACTACTCATATTTATTCATGTGCAATGCAAAATATCCATAAACTGTTAACAGACAGATACGCCTATTCTTGCTGAGTAACAAAAATGAAAGTCTCTGTGGAAAAATGCACAATGCCCCTGCACATCTGTGACGTCACAGACACACGTGACCTTTTTTTTTTTTAAACCCCAGTACTAATAAGATATTAGTACAACTGCTTAAAATATAATTGTTTTAAAGGACTGTGTATTACAGCCACTTACATTTCTTTTTGTTGTATTTTTACTTTTTGAGATTAAAGTCATAGCAAAGTACAGCTGATCTACAGTACTAGCCAAATTATTATGGATTGATTACGTTTTTTGATAATGGATGCAAAGATTAAAAGGCCAGACATTTCAAGAGCTCAAAGGAAGGAAGGAAGTCATGGACAGTGTTTGACTCGTATAATCGAGATCTTCAATATATAGAGTTTGTTTAGACGTTATAAAGTAACGGAAGTATCGAAAGCAGCAATGGATGTGGCACAGGGATTGT
>JAYDZF010000008.1:8549340-8561775 GCA_034509105.1 Microcambeva barbata | reverse complement strand
AACACCCCCCCCCCCCAAAAAAAAAAACAAAAACAAAAAAAACAAAAAAAAACAAAAAACAAAAAACAAACCTGTGCTAATTATAGTAGCACAAATAATTATTATAGGGCAGTACAGTGTGCAATTATGTGCCCATGTCAAGTATTTACATATTAAGTGTTAGTGAACAGCTTTTGTAAAAATGTTAGATGGATTATAGTGAAAATGAACTGAACTTTGGGTGATATATGGGTAGATGGATGGATGTATGGATGGATAGATAGATTAAAATTTCAATATAGCAGTTTTCAGTTAATGGTAAATACATTTGAAAATGCAATGAGTGGTTGTGTCACCAGACTTTCAGTAATTAATTTATTGCAGAAATATTTGTATTAATGTGATTATAAAAGTATGTGACATAATGAGAGTACCTTGATTTGTTTATGAAACATTTTTAACAAGTTTGGTGATCTAAAACACTTGAACTTTCAGAACTAGAGAATGGACAGCTCCCCACAGAGGTTCAGACTTTCCTTTTTCTGAGTGATTCCATCCCCCCCTTTTGGATCGTTTAAAATATGCAATGCCCGAAATGTACAGCTGTGGCATGTTGGAGCTTAGGAGAAATATTTGGAGGAGAATGGAGGCGTTGCAGCTCGGCTGAGTAGAGAATTTCCCTTCACAATTGGGATCAGTGCGCTCCATTCTCTCGTCTTTTCCCTCAATTAGCATAGTCGGTACAGCAGCTGAATGACGAGTCCGGGTGTTTTTGTCCCCTCATCACCGAGAGACGACGGGGGTGACAGGACCCAAGTGATCCCCGAGCTTTAATAGATTCATGTGTTTTGAAACTAGGGAAGCTACGAAAATCAAGGTCCCTTAAACTACAGGCCAGTGTATGGGAGCAGCGCCTAATCCACTAATGGCGTTATGTTCACTTCAGCAAAACTAACTAAATGTTGGAGAGGTTCAGACAATTAAAACAAAGGACCTGAATGGAAGGGTTATGCTTATTTACAGTAGTTATATATGAACTTTAAAGTTGCTTAAAAAACATATATAATATATACTTTGAGTAAAATATTAAATAATGTTTTTAAAAAATGAAAACAATGCCGTTTAACAGGGCTTTACTTCTTTGTCAGTAATTATAGCTGGTGAATTATCTGTCCAGTGTAAACAGGACTGGATAAAGAGGATGATTTACAATGTCAGAATGGTCCATTATACCAAGTAGCATTAACAACATGTCTGGGTAACAATGCCCTAAACTTTTTCTTTTCCAATACAATCAGGTACAAGTTGCCTGTTTGGGGGGGGTGGAGTTTTTTTCTTGCATAGCTGTCACTAGAGCATCGTGATTGCTCAGTTGCTAAAAAGTCATAAATATTTCAGCAGCTTCTAATTAATGACAGACTGGTTTTGGTGCATCTTAAATTACATGTAAACACATTTTTCATCAACATAAGGAGACAGTTTTAGTTTTCTTTTCGAGCTTAGCGAGGGAACACGGTTCCATGAATTTTTAATGGAGAACTCTAGTTGTTTAGACCCAGACAAATAAGCAGCTATTCAATCATTATCACCAGCATGGAATTAGAAGACGGTAATTGGTCGAGTTAAAGAATTACTCCACCATCTAATTCATGTTTAGTCTTGAAATGGAGTTTTTAAATTCGAAAGCTCAAACAAACACTTGAAATAATAGAGGATTTGTAAAAGTAAAGTCTGTATTCCGATCAGTTGGTCAAAAGAAACCGTTGAGTGTCCATCACGAGTGTATGTAAACTATCGATGTGACCATTTATAAATCGCAGCTCATATATGTCAACAATAATTGTTGTTAATCAACAAAGTGTGAGCAGCAATCTGTGTGTGAAAATGAGGAGCCAGTAAAGAGGGAATGAGAAGATCCCGCCTGCAGTAAATGAGGGAATCGTGCAGATGCGGCTGATTATCACTGGCGACTGTAGTGTTGATGTAATGAGCAAACACACCGACTGTTCGGATGCTGATTAGCGGCCCTTAGGGAGCCTCTGTTTTTCTTTGGTAATTAATAGTTAGACTCGGCTTTAATTAAATAAACTGCCTGGCCCACTGATGTCATATTTTGCAGAGCAGAGAAAATGAGAACGACTGAATTTGAGCCTTTTCGTTCATCGTTTACCCTCATCGTACATCTTGCATCATGAGGACAGCTGCTTACAGTTTACATATGCAGAATAAATGATCATGTGGCACATGTGTACAACAAGGGTAAACCCCACTGCATGGATCAGAGGGTAAATCAATAAACAAAATCGTTCGTCAGATCAAAGTTTCATGCACTCACGTTTTCTTTCTCAGTATATTTCTGAGACCTTTCACGTATCTGTGTGGTCCCTGTCCTGTTCCTCTTTGGAGGGCTGTCAGTCCCCTGCCTAAAGAGCACCTGTGTGACAGCACGCTCCCTTTACAAACTCGCCGGGGCTTGTAATCAGCTTTGTGAAGATACTGGGTGCACAAGTTGGTGCAAAACTTCCCAACCTCGCAGTGTGATCGACCAGTGAATGGCAGCACAGCGTGGGGGCGCCTCTCCAAGCTCCGGGTCTGCCAAATTCCTGCAGTCTCTCATGATCAAACCTACACAGACAAAAAGATCCTGACAGAGGGGTAAGAGGAAGACGATGGGTCATAATGGCTAACAACCATTACTACTCGTATACTAAAGGTGTATGCTCATTAACAAGTAGAACTCGTCAGAGTCGCAATACAGATGTGTGGTAGATCTTTACTCTGGACAGGGCACCAGTACATCATAATGAAACACAACCCAGAGGTAAACAAGGTCACCATGGCCCATGTCGCTTTGTGGCACTTACTTTACCAGAAGTGCCTCTGTGCCAGCCAGAATATTTTTTTAACTTCAGGTCTTGCTGCAGCTTTGTTTTTTCGTGATAAGAAAGTCATTATATTACATTGGTTTTATATTCCTTCAGGAAAAGAAAGTTTAGAAATAAAATCTAAAGTAAAAAAAATGAAAGTGCCTTGGAGTTATATTCATTTACAGTATTTATCATGATAAGTAATAAAAACTTGTCCCCATTAGTATTTATAAAGAGTGTTGGTAGAATTTAATAAATGAAGTAAAGCTGTTTGATAAATACATTTAACCTATTTAACAAACATTATAAAACCAAATCAGTTCCTTCTTCTTTATTAGAAGCGCCGTTTGTTACACTGTGATATAATTTATTCTATTCTTTACCCGCACAAATCACATCACTACATCTAGAGTAACATGACGCATGTTGAACTGGAATCAGATTGAAATTGTTTGTTTGTTAATCGACTCAAAAAGGAATTTAATATTTTAACCAGACCTGAAGTTTTTTTTTTTTTACCAGGAAGCTTTGGGGTGTTACAATTCTCTTTGTTTTTTTTCCATCTATTAAATGTTCCAGTGATATATAAACTGAGGTCTCTGTTGGGGCTTCTAGACAGACCATATAAAAGCTAAAAGATTTAATGAACCATTGTATTATTATTATTTGAAGTTCCAGAAAAAGTCTCTGACTCTGAGCAAATGGTTTTAAAAGTTGTAAACACCTGGCTCAAAGTCCGGCGGGATTGAATGGACAAATGCAAAACAAATAAGGAGACGAAATTTGTGTTTGTAGGGGGGACGATAAACGCCAACCCCAATTTGTACCGAAGAAAGGACCGCTACCGCCGCACCGGAGTCGCAGAGTTTGCGGCTCAGCAGCATCTTTCCTCTTGGAAATGCGCAGGATTAAGAGGCCGCAAGATTTGTTAAACATGTCAACGTGTAATTGCACGATAAGGCCCTCGCGAGGAATTTACTGGCCCGGTTGCTATTTCTATTCCCCCCTAATCTCGTTTAACACATTCGTTCCGTGCAATCTGTCTCGGTAATCTTCCGCGACTGAGCGCCGACCAATAGCGGCAAAGCTTCTTTATTCGGGAGAGGAGAGAAATATGCAGAGGCGTGATAAAGTGATGCTAATTATCCCCATTTAGGACAGCGAGTGTGAGAGATTGGGGAGTCGTGAATGCGAGCCAAAAGCAGCAAGCACGGCTTTCCTGACGCAAAATATAACGGCGCTTACAAGATAAGGGCACGGCGCAATGAGAACATTAACCGCTTCAGCGCCAAAACCACCAGCTCCAACTCCAGTCCATCCTCATGACTCCCAACAGTATCAGGGGGAATTTTCCATAAATACTAATTCATGTGGTTTTGTTTTTCTCTGCCTCTACAATGAAGCGCCGAAGAGAAGAAGGATGTTCTGCTCATCAGCCTTATAAGTGCAGGTCAGGCCTGAAAAAAAATACAATCACTTGGTCACCGTGACAAAACGGGTTATTAGATTATGAATCGACACAAGCTTGATACATTTCTAATGAATTAAACACGTAAAAAAAGTGAGTTATGCTGATTAGTGAAAACACCTGTACAAGAAGCTCCGTTTATTTGACTGGAGTCTAAATTGTGTGTAATCAAAATGTTCAAAGAGTCAAGTAAGACCATATCAAACCATCAGTAATAAAAAAACCTTTTGATTTTAATGTTTCCAACACACACACACACACGGTCTCATTGTTCATTACATTATTGCGATATAATTCCTCCACCAGATGTTACTGTCCAGCAGTGATGAACACAAATAACTATTTGAGCTCTAGCTGAATGGCTCATTCCCTTATTATAAAGTTGTTAGACGACACGTTGGTGCTGATAGGGTCTTCAGGAGCCTGACACTTGTTGCTGAACTTCCTCTGGAGCAACAGATGAAAATAGACTCTGACCTGCGACTGACCCAGAGGTCAAAGCATCTACTAGTTTATCCTCTGTCCTCTTCTACACTCCAACACTTTCTCCGACTCTGTGCATCCAACACAAGGGTCAGAACAATTTAAGATCATCACAGACACTTAAAGAAAATACTATTAATCCCGTACGGGACTAAAATCTTTTCCCTACGTTATTTAAAATGACACATTTAAGTTTACCGTTCACTTAAGCCTGTAATCCTGAGGGTCGGTATATGCTGTTGGTGGATATAATATAATTTAACTGTCTATGATCTGCTTTGTTCGAAAAGAAGTTCTGGGTTTAAGACGATTTAAGACAACAGTTTGCTTGGTTACATTTTAAGCATGGACACGGATGAGGCATTTACACATCAAATATTCCACATATTATTATTATTATTATTACTATTATTACTATTATAATTATTATTATTATTATTATTATTATTATTATTATTATTATTATTATTATTATTGTAATTAGTATTATTGTTGTTGTAATTATTATTATTGTTGTTGTAATTATTATTATTATTATTATTATTATTATTATTATTATGTGAGCGTACATTTATTACATTCTGTCCAAAATAAATTTTGGGGGGAAAACAAAAGAAAATCAGCATCACTTATCTCGACATTTAAAATAATTGCTCTTCTTAGTAAAATGATGTAACTATTTAGTTATTTACTAAAATTGTTAACTTTTCCTGCACTCAAGTACAATTGCCCCGGATAAATAAAAAGTTGAACCCCATTAGAATGTGTTATTATAAAATATACAGAGACACACAGATCTATAAGAAATAAGTATCATTGTTACATAATTAATGAAATGCAATGCGGTCTTAAATTAATAATACAGAGCCATTACATTTATGTTCTGCAATCGGCCGCAAATGTTTATAACTGATAGAATGATCTGATCAAATAGGATCAATAATAAAATACTAACACACTATATAATCATAGTAGCATTCTTTCATTTTTATTTAGACAGTAAATGAGCGCTGAGATAAACGTAAACTGGCAGAAATGTCATAAATTATATACATCAGGTGCCAGTCTGAAATATTAAAACTTATTCACAATTTACAGGAAATGTTACAGCAGAATTCAGAGACATTTATTCACGGTACAAATGTTTTCAGGGTAAAATGCAAGAGGCTTTTATAGACTTTCAGAAACACTGCTCCGGTGTTTGCTAGATCTCAGTTGATCAACTTCATAAGAGTTTGCACAAATAAATATGTCAAACGAAGCACTTCATTCAGTGAGAACAGATCAGGGGGGGGTTTGGCATAGCCAGGAAGGATGTCAAGTTCAAATTAACTTAAAAAAAAACATCTGAATGATATTTTACCTTCATTTACAAGGACATTGTAAAACATTCTGTACAAAAAGTAGTTAAATGGCCATCGAAAAGAGGTCAATATTTGGTGGTGTGTCAGATTATCCCCCTCCCTCTGTATTGGATGCTTTCAGATGTGTGTGAGCGGGACAGTCCCGTTTACTCCGGCCGTCGTGCTCTGATAGTGCTGCGGTAAAGCGTGCAGTCTGCTCTGAACCGACGGCTCTCCAGATTCTCCGGTCGGTAAGTACATACTAATCATTTCTCTCAAGTCTCCCTGGCACGGGCCTCTGGAGTGCGTGCTAACCGGAGGACTTACGTTTGGCTCGGATTTGACGAGAGAGCTGAGGGTGCCGATGGCGGCTGACGAGGCCACGCTGGCGTTCTGGTGCTGCGGGTAGGAAATCCCTCCGTAGCCGGGCGGGGAAGCGCTCATGTAGCTCTGCGAGCTGGAGATGGGGCTGTACTGCAGCGCGCTCATGTCGTAGCGGTGCATGGGCTGCGGGTTGTGGGGATGGTGGTGATGGGCGTGTGGATGGTGGTGGTGGTGATGCGCACCGGTGCCGGGGTGCTGCCCATAAGCGAGTTGTGCCTCCTGCATCATAGCAGCGGCGGCGGCGGCTGCAGCAACCTGACCCGAGTAGGCGCCGTTGGCCCATCCGTTCATGTGCGAGTACCCGGCACCGGCGGATCCTCCATGACTCCCGGGGCTCTCTAACCTCTGGCCTACTCCTGCTGCGCTCATTCCCAGGCCCACCCCGGCACCCGTGGTCGCTCCGCCGAGCAGCCCACCGGACAGAGAGTACTTGTCCTTTTTGAGCAGCGTCTTGGTTTTACGCCTTGGCCGGTATTTGTAATCCGGGTGCTCTTTCATGTGCATGGCGCGCAGCCGTTTGGCCTCGTCGATAAAGGGTCGCTTTTCGGCTTCTGACATCACCTTCCACTCGGCGCCGAGCCTCTTGCTGATTTCAGAGTTGTGCATCTTCGGGTTCTCCTGAGCCATTTTCCGCCGCTGCCCCCGGGACCACACCATAAACGCGTTCATGGGACGCTTGACGCGCTCTTGGTTGGCTTTGCTCCCCGTGTTTGGACCCGTCTGGCCCGGGTTTGGGTTGGTCTGGTGTCCCGGGGAGTGCAAGTCCGTCTCCATCATCATGCTATACATTCACGTGGTTTTAAAGACTTCCAAACTAAGACAAAAAAAGCATCAACTTTCAGCGCCGGTCCACCGGATCAGGTGCGACGCAGAGTACCGAGGAGCTCCGGGATGAAGAACTGGAATTTAATCCAACACTTGTTGTGAGTTTGAAGTTGTCTTGTTTTCTTTCCCCCCCGTCGTCGGTTCGGCTGCCTCCCGGTAGCGAGTTCACATCCGCGTTAATTGAAAGCGCATTGAGGCTACTAGTGGAGCTGAGGAGTTAGTTGGAGCGGCGGCCATATGACGGGTTTTGACAGCGATTAAAACGAGCAAGCGGCCAATGGCGTTCTAGCAGTGGAAGCATTTGCATGGAGATCGGTGCAGTGACGTCGAGAGCGGGGACAGAACTAGGAGGCGGGGCGCCGAAGGGGTCAACACCGCCCCTTTAACGGAAACTACAGAGTGGGGGAGCTTAGCAGATAAAGGGTTTCAAATCAACTTTATGGAACAAATACGCATCAAAACACTGATTATTTACACCTTGTTCGTCTGAGACTGAATTTCACCAACATTTCAATTACACCTTCATCACAACTGACCAAGTGAAGCTCAATTGATTAATTCAAGTTTAATCTTCTTAATTCATGTTTGTGCACCTTATCAATAATTCAACATTGCACCAATTTGTCCTTCAACAACAAATACGTTGATGCAATGTAAAGCAAGAATTAATCTTCACTTTACACTCTTCCTTTCAGTAGAAAAAATATACTATCTGTCCAAAATGTTTATTTGATGAAGTCATGTCAGTATTGTTAAGGTGGTGCTTTTTAATTTTGAAGGTTTATTTAAGTGAAGCAGTGACTTCTAAACTACCAGGCTCGTTATATTTCTATTAAAATACAATCAATCTTCTGACTGTGTCAAATTACCAGTTTATTTTGCCACTATAAACTAAACTATTCAATAGACTAGCATTAAATATGAAATATTTTTCACCGTATTAGGACCTTATTATTACAGAGCTGGAAAACTTTTTAAATCCATTATTTTGAAGCGTATATTTCTGAAAAAGGATGAATAAATGACCCTAATTTAAAGCACAACGTCTGGTGAGATGCTTCCTGTAAGGAATAAAACCCCGACCACCTTCATCCTTTTCCAGGAATACCAGATTCATTTTTTTATTTCCAAAACAGGACCCACGCCAACGTTCAAACTAACATCTGAAGGACACGGGTGTGGAAACATCTCAACTCCTCATCTGATCACCAGAAAGCGAAATGAATCTTTTCCACCAGTTGATTACTCAGAAGCATATTAAGAACATGTTACAAACCGCTGGCGAGGAAAAAAAAATCTCTCACACTGTGAACAAGGCAGCGCATGTCTAATTCCAATTTCACAGCTGACCTGCCTTGAAAACACCAATCAGCCCTTAATTGAAGGCAAAACAAAAATATTTCTGCCCCGCTGAGCAGCTAACGACGGCAAGCTCTATGCTTTTAATTAGGTTAATACCGATGCACCAGAACAACTCACTAACTAAACCTGAGTCATTAAGCTTCAACATATAACAGGGGGAAATATCGCTTCTGTATGTGCCCCAAACAAGCAGGAAGAAATAATATCCGATATTTTCCATCATCTCTGATTCTGACACTTCAGAAAACCGATACAGGTATTAGTGTTGCACCTCAACATTTTGATCGTTAAATGTCCATGCGACAAACTTTCGGCTTTGTTTAATGTAAATATAAAATGTCGATAAACATAAATAATAAAGAGCCATGGCTTATTGGAAAATACTCGATGCGTCTCGGTATCAAAGATACCACAGATACAAATACATTTTCATTTAATATTAAATAGATTCTCATTAGTATCCGATAATAATAATTATTATTATGAATTATTATTATTATTATCATCATAATAGTAAAAATAACAGAAACGGAATAGTGTCACTTTTAGTAATCATAAAAATCGTTATAGATGTCGCTATTATTGCGTCACATCGCCTAATGATGGAGGCGATTATCTTGTTTTTGTTGTTAATAGGAATCAGAATGAATAAAAAATAATTACAAAAACAATGAAGACGACACGTTAATGTAATTACAAGTATAATGCGTATTGTTATTATTGTTGTAAACAATAATAATAATAACCATAATAATAATAATAATAATAATAACCATAATAATAATAACCATAATAATAATAACCATAATAATAATAATAATAATACTAGGTTATTCATTAGCTGTAAACCCCAGCTCATCTTTAACAAGTTTTGGTCTCCAAAGTTGGTGGTGTGACGCCGTGTTTAAAACGACTTAAGAAGTTGGAAAGCAAAGCTCGGTGAGAGGATTAGTGAGATTAGGCGTTTCCGTCTCGCTAGATTAATGTCTATTGAAACGTCCCGATGTCCTCGTGGGACACATTTATTCGGTCCGTGTTATTTTGTGTTCCTCACTGTGCGCATTAGACGCGTACAGATTGCGCACACGGGGGATGAAGAGCACCGGCAGTGCGACTGCAGGGGTCACAGCAGTTCCCCTAAACAAACACAACTGACCCTTACATCTGTTCGAGGGTTCTTATTTGTTGAATGAAAATGGATGCACTTTATTTCCTGAAACATAAAAGAGCCCGCTCACCACTCACTTTACTCGACTCATTTTAGGTGTCCGTGAATGCGTGAGAAATATGCGGAATATTAAAAGGTAACCGCAAGTGTTGCGGAAATGTTCCGAGTAAAAAAAAACCTTGTTTTACGCTCGATCCGAATGATTCCACACGAACAGGGCCCCCGCGCCCTCCCAAACCTAACCCCCTCTCAAAAGTGGAGAGTCTCTTGAACTTGTGAGCAGGCAGTTTCGCATCGTCATCTGACAGGTGTTTGCGGCCGCACGCTTCCCAAAACATAATTATCCCGCAAAGGGTGGAAGTGCCGCAAAATTGTCTGGTCACGAGAGGGGGGCTCGGATACACCGCGCACAAGCGCCTATGGCGCAAAACCAACAAACGCGCTTTACGAGATTTGGGGGGAAAAAAATCACACCCGCATCCATGAGTATACACGTAACGGTAGTACTCACTGGAGTCAAATCCAAGAGTAAAAACAAAGTGTCACAACAATGAACTTGACTTTTAACCTGATTGATTAAATAGGAATTAATGCGCTAATTAAGAACATAAATCACTCGTGGGTGGTATTTTTAAAACGTGTCGCTAATAAATTCTTCAGGTAAATAAATCATCGTCAATACTCATTTTTTTTAAACTCTGAAATTCTATTCTTTATTTTATCAGGTATATTCGATCGGTCGTGTCTTTTATTGGCGTGTTTAATGCTGCCGCTTGTAAAATCACTTTCAGCGTGTTAAACGGCATTTCACGGCGAGCCGCGATTCATCCTACAAGAACCTATAAATAACCCAAGCGCTTTAAAACCTTACAGTTATTATACGCGTGTATTAATCCCACCCAACCCGGCTCATTTTATTTTCCTATTTAACACAATAATGTGAACCTGGTGTGTTCACACGCGTGTTCCCGGATGCTCCCTAAAGGCAGTTTTGGCGCATCGAATGTTATTCTTAAAATCCTGCCGGACTGCCGCAAACATTATACAAGCCTGATCGATTTTTTTTAAATAATGAGTCTAAATCATTGCATTTTAGTTTAAGCAAACTTACGCGAGTTCCACCGGTGCGGATTTGCAGCGTTGCCCGTGACTATTGCTCCATCCTTCCTAAAATAATCTACAATGTTGAGAGGGTGAAGTCTGCCCGAGCCCGGCTCCCAATCCATCCCACCACTCACTACAAACTGAGCACAGAGGCAAGAACATGAAATTTATTATAGACCCGAAAGACAATTTCAAGTCATTGTTTCTCGCGGCAAAAGGGCTCCTTCTTACATAATGAAGCGCCTTTTGTGTAGCGCGAAACAATGGCAAACAAGTATTCTAATAAATAGCCACTTTTTTTTTGTTCCCTCTCGAGGATGAATGGAGTCGAGCAGTTGGGTTTGAAAAGCAGCTGCGGCGCGCGCAGGAGACGCCGGTGGGAGGAGCCACGTGCACCTCCATGGAAACGGACCGGGAGTGCTGCAGAGGTGGAGAAGCAGCCTCGTCCACAACCTCCGACACCTCGAAACTCTCCAAACTCCCGCCGCAGTACCTCCAAGATCACCGGCTGCATTCAGAGTGTCTCCGAGCACAGTCAGGGCCCGGTTACAGTCGGTTCCAAAAGATTCAGTATTATTGTGTTATTTACGGGTCTCAGAGATGCTGTTTTCAGTTCGGGATAAATATAAGACAAGTCCACACTAATAGTTCGATGGACACGGAAGTGAACTCTTAAGAAAAACAAAACAGCCACCTGTGTCGCCTGATCTAGACCCCATTAATAAGCTGCGGAGAGAGCTTAAGAGAAGGACCCTCAAAAGAGGACTGTGGAGTCTTGAGTACCTTACAAGATTTTGTATCTCCAGGTGCTCCATTTTCTGTATTCTCTATTCTCATCAAAACATTATAGAAGGACCATTAGTGCTGTTAAGTAGACAAAGGAAAGTTTTAGACATGGAACGGACCACATTGGTTGAACATGTACATATGGCTGACATATTTAAAACCCTGTTCATTTAGAGTCTAGACTTTACATTTCCATAGGCTGGTATTTTACACAATCATTAGCCAATGCACACTCGGGACTTAGTATGCTTGGCATGGAATTTTACTTAGGCTGTGATTATTGCACTAACTAGGGTACAATTTGATGGTCTTTAGTATTTGGTGGTGTTTCAAATTGAATTAAAAGAATGATTCGAACAATGTGTTTGCTAAATAATTTGTTAAATGTTTGCATTCATAGCACACAATACAGTCTTGGACATTTTCATTGTGTTTGCCATGGCACCATGCCGAGCTAAGCAGAAACCTTAACTCTTACAGCAAAGAAAATGTGGTATCAATTGAGATGTGGATCCTAATCTCAGAAACAGGACGTGTTATATTATATTTACAGATTATTGAGAATACTCAATTAAGTTTATTTGTGCTAAGATTGCTTTATATAGGACCAAGAGTTTTGAGAACCCTACTGAAAATACATTCATTTCTAAATTTATGTAAAAAAAA
>JAYDZF010000008.1:8539129-8549240 GCA_034509105.1 Microcambeva barbata | reverse complement strand
AGAAATTGTATGTATTTGATTTGATCATATTAATCATAGGTATACTGCAATAAGCTGCACATTTATTAACTAAATGGAGCTTCAGAGTGGATCAAGTTGTCTGAGCATGTGCTTCACTAAAAAGGATTTCACACATCTGCTTTTTATTAGTTCCAAATACTGAGAGATTTTGAATGCTATTTTAGACGATTTGATTTTTCCCTCAAATTGTTATGCTGATTTGATTTGTAATGAAAAGCATTGTGTTCAGTGTAAGAAAAAGGCGCGTTCACTAATGGTCTCAGACTTTTGGCTTCCACGGTATGTCTGATGTATTCATAACTAGTATGAGACCCATGTATAAAGAAATGATTTTAGAAAATAATGGTGTAGTTCATCAATACTGCGATGTCAATTCCTGTATAAATATCAATATTTACCAGCTACTGACTGAAGTGGGTCACATTTGTTCGACAGATCTTACAAAAATACTGATCCTGGTTTCAGCCCTAGCCATAACATGTGATTTTGTGGTAACTTGAAATGCCACACATGCTGTTCTAGCAGCACAGCTTGCGACCATATGTCTTTGACAATCTGACAGAGTGTGTAAAAGCGTTTTACAGCCTCCGAGACAGGCTCAGTGGGAGCCAGATCATTTGCATCTGATGGTAGAAATCCAGTGTTTTGTCCATAAGTGAAAGTGGACAGGACTGGATTCTTTTCTGACCAGTAATGTAGTTTCACTACTAAAATATCCTACACGACTAATTCCATTTACAAAATGATTTTATCGCAAACATGTCCAACTGACAAGTGATTATTAAATGATATTAGGGTCCAGTATATGCTGGCTATTTTTAGGCCTCTTTCATTTTTGATGGTCTTATACACATTTTTTGTTATCAGATGTATAAATCATTCTTCCTTACCTGCTATGTCAGTTGGCATATAGTGTAGTTCTTTACTACAGTCTTTATCTCAACTGGATCACTAACAATGCTGTATTTTATAGAATATATTGCATTGCTCAAAATGGATTAATTCAAGACATCGGTAGTACAATTGCTCTTACTTTGAGATAACAAGCGTGTCAAGTTGTAAACGTGAAAAAACAAAACTAAAAAGACTTTACAGCTGTGTTTTATTGAACAGCAGATGCATTGATCTAATACACTGTTTGTGAATCATGGGAAAACGATAAATCCAAAATTGTGGGTTTTATTTTAAGCAGTCTGGTGGTCCATTCTGTTTCCACATTGCTTTCCTCCCAAAGTCCAAAGTCCCTCTCCTAGTTAATTGCAGAAGCTGAGTTGCCTATACAATGTGTGTGTGTGTTAGCCCTGCGATGGACTGATGGCACCGTCTGAACATAGTTTAAACAAAAATATAAACCATTTAAACCCCCCACATATATGACCATCACTCCAAATAAATGTCCATTACCTCTCGTCAATAGAACATAATGAATTATTTGGCCTCTTCAATAAAAAGGAATAGGTTAATTAAATTAGACACAGCAATTAGCTATAGTAATAATGACAGTGGGGTGGGAACAGTTCACCATGGGACCATTATCCACAACAGAGATTAAGACCCATCATCAGCAGGACTGTGAACTTGATCACTGCACAGTTCATTAATCTCTTGGCTGTTCTGCCAGCCAGTGGTTAAACATCCCTTTCAGGCAATGATACTCATTCAGCAGGATACTGCTGTGTTAATTTTTTTATCTATTAGCACTGCGTAGCTAATCAAGTTCCCTCTCCCCACTGCCGAGGAGACATGACCAGGTGTCAAGCCTGTCGCTGCTGTTTGCCACTGCAATCCGTCTCCCAACTTTGTCTCTGTGATGGAGGATAATGGAGGACTCGTATGCCACTGATTCTTCCACTGCAATAGCTACCAATCAGATCCATTGGCAGGTAATTCAATTACACATCAATAAATTATATCGTTTTCACTTTCCCACAATTTCATGAACAAACAAGCAGTCTCTTTAAACTAATCCATTTATCTCCATATACATCCATCAAACAGGTGGATGTTCTGAATGTTCTGTGATACTCCATGAATGTTAGGACTAGACACTACTGGGCAGAATGGTGGCTCACTGAGCCGCTCTGCCACCACATAACTTCAGTTCAGTGTAGAGCTTTTCAGGTTGTTTACACACTTTGGTTAAATTCATGAATGGACATGTGCATACATTCACATTTTCAGCATTTAACAGATGCTTTTAGCTAAAGTGAATTACAGTACAGTATACAGTCTGTGCAATTAGGATTAAGGGCCTTGCTCAAGGACCCAACAGCAGCAACCTGAGAGTACAATTCTAATGTTGCATCTTCAATCCACCTCACTTGCATGTATTTGGACCGTGGGAGGAAATCCACACAAAAGTAACTGAACCCAGGACCTTCTTGTTTTAAGGAAACAGTGCTACATATTGAGCCAACGTTCTGATTAACTAGAGATAAAAAAAAGTTTGGACTTTCAATCATTCTAACCTGTTCTTATCCATCCTGCCATGAATGTAACCAAAGCATAAACATTGTGCTAAAATAAAAATGAATAAACGCTAGACACAACAAAACGGTTGATCTTCTACTGCTAGGCTGCCACCTATAGGGACAGTAACTTGAATTGTATTTGCTCAGTATTGTAAGTCACAAGGGACGGCATGGAGGTTTAGTGGGTAGCACTGTGAACGGATCAATCCCCAGGTCGAGCGATCCAAGTCTTTTCTGTGTGAAGTTCTCCCGGTGTCCATGTGGGTTTCCTCTGGGTTCCCCGGCTTGCTCCCACAGTCCAAAAAGTTGAACTGGAGATGCTAAATCGTCCTGTAGGTACTTAGCCACAAAAATGCATAAACCAGTGCATTGTAGTGCCAATCCACTGTGGCGACTCTTAATGGGAGTTAAATAAAGTGTTGTTTATCTATGGTAACATAACGGAAAGCTTAACTTTGTTAGTTGAACTAGAAATGAATGCCGAATAATCCCAGCAAATTCTAGATTTAGAAAAATATATATATATTTATGTTTACAGATTTACACGGCGGCACATGTTGCGTGCTATCTGTTGATTTCTGCATCATTAGCATAAATGCAAAACACACTGAAAGGCTGAGCACATTTCCATGTCGCTCTTTGTACTTAGATGAAACAGCAGTCATAACACTGCTTTGAAGGCTCGCCATATCTCTGTCCGGAGCTGTCAGCTTCACATGTTTTAAAGACATTGGAAAAAAAAAAAAAAAGAATGAGACAGGAGATGGGCCCAAGTTAGAAATGTAGGGTCAAGTCTAAAAGCATGGTAGGACACACAGACTCAAAGGCTTAAAAGCTCAAAGGGTTTCCCTTCTCTCACCAAGCTGGCGAGCTTTAAACATATAAACTTCAGCAACAGGCTGGGGTCTGATAAGTAAGTTGACAATCCTCTGAAAAGATCAAATTATTGTTGGGGAAGGATTGCATGTAAGAAAAATGAAACCTGATTGAATAAGTATGGCGTGTCATTTAAGAAAAGTCATTATAATATGCATCCTCAACCCAGCTTGGTCTGCGACGCTGGAAACATAACGTACGAATCTTTTCTTTCACACTGGTCAAAGAGACCTTGGGTGAAATTGCTTTTGGAATTGAATGCTGCTTTTATATGTGGTAACTCTAGGTATGCACAACAGTTACTTGAGAAAACCAAGTAAAAAGAATTTATTTTGCTCAAGCGCTGTCAGCTCCAAGATTGACACCCCGAGTAAAGATTGGGTAAACTGTATTTGCAGGTAATTACCTTAATAATACATTAAAAAAAATAGATATTCAATTAAATAAAGTAATTAATTGTTAGCACTGCTGTCCCATTTTGTACAAGTGCCAAGGTTTTAAGTGGGTGGACGTTATAAGGCTGATGGCCATGGGACCAGTTTTTATTGTGTGCTTCAAATTATATTCTTTTTCTCTGGAAGCTCCAACCATCACTCAGCTTTAGGAGAAACAGCTTCAAAATGCTATTTATTATTCTAGTTATTGTAACTATTTCTAATCTAGCTAATCTATTAAACACAACTGTACCAACAAGACTTTACTTTTTTAAAGAGTTGTTTCCAAAACACTTAGTTCACCTATACAGGGGTTGCTGATTTGTGTTTGTTTGTCTACATATTTATGGAGCTGGCTTCCATGTAGTATCAAGTTGCATCTACCCAACCCAAACACTGACACTTAAAATTAGAATTTTTCTGTTTATAACTTTATTTGTGATTTGAATGCATATAAAATGTATTATTTACTCAACAGTTTTTGTTTGTTCAATCATCATTCTATTGAAATCAAACCTGAGTGCTTGTTTTCTCTAGTGGAGGCTTCCTGAAGAATGATAGACCTGCTGACCTTCTTTAGAAAAACTAACCCATGAGTAAGAATCTATTTTTTCTATAATAATTACACGATTATTAACATTTATTCTATGAAAATTGTCTGTTATATTTTCTACTGAGTATTTACTTATATAAGGCACAGACTGAAGTGTATTAGTGTATAGAAAATCTTAGGCAGTAGAACACTACTAAACTATTACATTTTTATTTGTCAGAACTAGTTTTAAATTTTGTAATGGTGAGTGTTTTTTTTCCATTAGGAGATTTACTGCTGAACGAATTTCAGGTTTTATGTCATATTATATTGCTAAAGATATTAAAAGACACAGCATGTTCACTTAGACACAAATCATCCATTTTGCTAGAGAACCTTGCCATCACAGCAAAAGCACACGTGACCATTATCCAGACAGTGATGGGGTGTTTTTCTTATTTTTATTTTTTACCCATCAATAATGGCAAGATTTTAAGCATTGTTCCACTCCTCAATTAGCAGCAACACCTTTCCTTTGATTGATATATAATGAATGTAATGGTTTTAACAGTCCACAGACAGATCACTTAGAGCAGCACTGTTAATGGCTGTGGCGGCTCCAGGGCTGGAATAATGTCAGCTTCTCCGAGCCCTGGCTAATTAGAGACTGTGTAGCTCATTACCCAGGTAATAAGCCCTAACGCTAATGGGTATCAGACAAGACCCCCAAACACTAGAGAAGGAGAGTGAGAGGAAAAGCAGGGCAGAAAGAGAAGGAGGCATAGAAAGAACGGAAACTAGGCAGGGAAGCAGAGAAGGGGGCGTTAGTGTAAAAAGGGTAGCCGTTCTTTACCGTTAGAAAGAATTACATAAGATATTTTAAAAGAAATGAAATAGTGGGAAAGAAAAGACAAACGAATGCAAGCATTTTGGTGCATTACAATCAAATTGTTGTGTTACTGAATGTAGCAACATGCATTTCCTGTTTGTGAATAAGGACAGCTTGCACCTTGCCGTACAATGGTTGCTATGCACAAGAAGGAGCCCAGGAGGAAAGGAGGCAGGAAAAGAGGGGGAGCAGCATGAGAGTAGAGGAGCGATGGCCTACTTGTTAACCACTTTCCCACTTAGGCTCGTTAGGGCCAGAGCTCCCAGCTGCACCCATTATTAGACGCTACGCTCGAATTTGTGAGGTTGACACAGATGCTCCGAGCTCAGAAGAATGTATTCTACAGTTTCCAACTCAAAATAACTGAATTAGAACCGCCAGATGATAGACAGCTGGTGAACACGCCCCGTTTTCACCTCATTACTGACTATACCCAAAAATATAAAACCTTATACCCAAAATATTACAACCTGGTGACACTACATTCATGTTATGTGTTATGATGATTTAGATTTACACAATGCCCCTGATGCTACTTTTAGTTCCTCTAAGGGCCACGTCTAACTCCTCTAATAAATTTCATCTTATTATGTGTAGACATGCAAACCCCTTGTAAAAGGGTTTTTGAAACCAAATGTCTTGTCATTTGTTAAATGAAAAATTGGAGTCTGTTTAAATATGTTTAAAGTGCATATGGATGTAGACTGCATGCTGTATTAGGTCCTTTAAATTAATAACTGTATGGATCAGTAGTAACTGAACATTTGAGACTGGAATCACATCACTAGTTGCTTTTCTTGGGTCTTAGACTAGACCTGGTTGCTAATGATCAGTTCACACTAATCGAATTTTGCCCGATCTGGTCACCTCTAGATTTACAAGTGCTGTAGTAACTCAGAAATTAAAACTAGGGTCTCGATCGCAGTGTGAGCTACCCAACAACTCGAGGGGTCGGAGAGTAAAATCATATGTATAGCTCATCAAGTGTAATTTCTGGAGCTCAGCTGGCACTGGAGCTTTTGTAAAAATGTGCGACAGTCATAATGTCTCCATCCAAATACATCGGAAAAGATGTTTTACAGTATTTTTAACTTTTTAATTCTTATCATTACAAAATGGTACCAACGCTTCATTTCAAAACTATTTACTAACCTAATTTCCACGACAGAATATGTGCTGTTCAGAGCCACATCCCCTCTGATTCCTTTATTTCCCCTCTTTGCTTTTATACAGGGCATAAACAACTTCTCAGAAATGATATTAGTATCATTAAGCTCAATGTCAATTCTTTGTGACAAATCATAGTTTGGGTGATCAGACATCATCTGTGATTCCTTTTGATAAAGGATCAGGTAGTTTGAAGCCCCCAATCACTGATCATTCATGTAGTGTGAAAACCAACGACTCTCCAGGGTCTCCTGAGTGCAAGAGATCCAGTCAAAGACGTGAAAGTCATGTAGTGTGAACTTGGCATAAGTCCTCAAGCAGAAAATTAGTTAAAGCAAATAAAAAATAAATCAATGAAGAAATTGGCATTCCATCGGATGTGTTTGTTGGAATCTCAGCTTTGCCATCGGGCAGACTGGGCACCTATATATGCAGCGATTGGCTGTTGTTTAAGGATCCCATAAGTGATGCCATCAACCAGCCAGCAGAGGTCAAAACTGTATGTCTGCACAGATATCGAGCATTGGGGTGTCCACAAAGCTGATCCATATATGAACACTTGGGTGAAAAGATGCAGTCATTTACTGCACGTGTTGGAGGGGACCTGTGCTAGTCATGACTACCCTCAGTCAGAGGTCAAGATCTTCCAAACACTACTCACAAAAGTTACTATATCATGAAAGTAAGGTATTTAATTAGAAGCATGCAGTCACGATTTCTTCATTCTAAACAATTATGGAAACTAAATCCAACATCAACGGTAGGTATACCCCAACCAAAAAAAAAATAATGTCTCAATAACTTATGTGGCCCTTGAGAATCAATTACAGCTTGACAATGACACATCATGCTGTTCATAAGTCAATGTATTGTCTGTTGTGGAATGGCATCCCACTCTTCTTAAAGAGTGGACCCTAGGTCATTCAGTTTCTGGGGTATGAGCGACTCAGCTAATCCCACAGATCTTTACTCCATTGAGGTACCTCAGTCTCCAGCAGCCGTTCCCTAAAGATGCGACCTCGATGAGCTGAAGCAATGTCCTCCATGAAGATGAAATGAAGCCTTTGTTGTTCATGCAGAGACACAATGACTGGATTTATGATTTTATTGAAGTGGTATTGGTTTGTCGCTTGACCGTTCACAAAGTGTGTAGGGCAGTTTTGTATTGACTAGACACACCTGCCCACAATGTAACAACATCGCCACCAAAGGCCAACAGTGGCCGATACATAGCTCTAACCTTGGCATCCCCAACATCGTTGGCGGCCATCATTTCTGGTCAGCATGAATTGACTTTAATCAGTGAACAGCACTGAGGCCCACTGGTCCCTTGTCAAGCTTAAATGCTCCCTGGCCCATACCAGACGATGACACCTGTGCCTGGTGGGTGTGGTGAGGTACCGATGCAGGTCATCTAGAACACAGACCACACTGATGTAAACGGTTTCAAATGGTCTGATGTGACTCTTAGGTGCCTCTCACCTCACTCAGATGTGCCTGAAGTTGTGTGGCATTAATCATCCGGTTCCAGAGGGCACTGTGCACAATGAAGCGGCCATCAGTGTGGGAAAGGACATTTACTTCTGTGACTCTCCAGTCTCTCTGTAGCAGCCTGCTCATGACACCCTGTGACACTAAGCTCGGTGATCACTTCCATCAGAGAACATAACGGTTGTTAGATGCCGTCTTGGTCTCATGACGACCACATGTGACATGATTAGGACTGTTTACATACCAATTCTAATTGAACCAGGAAATGTATCCACATATGAACAGAGGGGTGAAAAGATGCAATCGGCTATTGCACGTTTTGGAGGGGGACCGTGTCACGACCGAGTCACGACTCTCCTTAGCAAAACAGCCTAACAGTCTTAACTCTTAACAGTGAACTCCAAAATCATTGTTCTTTGATGGAATAAAGTTTAAGTTTATTACTCTATAATAAAAATGCCATTAATCCCATATAATAAAAAATGGAATTATTGCTCTCATGTGCTTTTTAACTTTAAATCCACTTTTAAAATGGTCATTACATTATGCATGTCAGAGGGAAATTAATTTTTGTAGCTGCACCATACACACCACTGGAATCCTAATGAAAGCCTCTTATGGAGTCTGTAGCAACAACGAGTCTGAAAGCTCGGTGTGTGTGTGTGTGTGTGTGTGTGAAATGGCTGTTTAACATGCCCATGAGCTGAGCAGCAGGGTCTGGAGACGGTATAATCTCATTTAACCCTCACTACACAACACCAATTAGAGGTGACATGGTAACAACACACCAGAAAGCCTCATGGCGTAAAAAATCAACAGCGCTCTCTGACCTAGCACACACCCGTTCTACGCCCAAGCAAGCAGCCCTCGGCAGAAAGGTGGCATGCTTTTAGCCCGAAGCTAACAAGGGCTAGCATAGCCACAGGGCAGCAGCCTCCCCAAAGCCAAATTAGACTAAAAGCTTCTTTGGTCTCTCTGTTCTTTTCCGTTTTTTTTTGGAAATGAAGGGTCAATGAGGTACCCCGCTGATTAGAATGTGTGTGTGTGTGTGACTCGGTGAGAGAGACAGCTTGGTTGGCGGGCACTGGGCACCCCCTCTTCTCTTATCTGAGCTTCCAGCATCCTAAATGAGGTCATGCTTTTAAAAGAGGACCGAGTGGATCAAAGTCTCCTACCTACACCTGCCCTTTTCTTTCTTCCCTACTTTCTCTCTCTGAAGTTTCCTATTGACTAGCAGCTTCTTAGAAGCCCCCTGATGCCCCAAGATGCCCAGTCCTCTAAAGCTCCCTCAGAATTTTGCTTACGGATGTACTTTCTGTCTATTGGTTAAAGCTGAAATTGTGACCAGGGAACCTACTAATTCACTTATATTCAATTACTTACTCTCTCGTTTTAATGCATCTTTTTTTTTTTAATGAAGCATGCATTGGCAGAAATGATGAGATGGACCACGTTGCCAGATAAGGCCTCTAATCAGCATATTTAACTTTGCTTTGCATTTTTAAACCACAAGCACTTGGTGAACAGAAATGCACATCCAATATCAGCCTGCATTCACAACAATAACACACCATTGTGATGCAAATGAAGGGGCCATTAATGTTTAAATTCATTTCAGTCCCTTCCAGAAAAAAAAAAAAACATCTATTTCCCGCAAACCAGAATAATTACTTCTCTCCAAATTGCATATTCCATTAACCCAGGTGAATATCGCTCATCAAATTCTGCTTTACTTTTTTATGATAATGCAATTTAAAGGTAAATCACATTATGACCATTGCACAAGGAGAAAATGAATGTTAAACAACAAGCAATCCATAAATGACATATTTAGCTAAAAGTCATGTTTTGACTCACTGTGAATTAAATTACATACACATAGTTTATTGAGTCTGCAGATATGAGCGTTTACATTTTCTGTTTGTGCGTTTCCTTCACTTAAACAGTTCACAGGAGATAGTGGCCTCATCTTTTCCTTTACATATGACCTCTACTTCCAGACCTTGGTTCCAGAAAAGTTGGGTCAATAAAAAGTAAAAGCAGAAAGTGGTCATTTGTTAATCGTCTTCAATCTACAATAAACTTTAAAACGTTACAAGTGGGTCACGTCACAGTGAGAAGGTCCTGGGTTCGAGCCCCAGGAGGGGCGGTCCGGGTGCGTTTTGTGTGGAGTTTGCATGTTCTTCCCGTGTCTGTGTGGGTTTGCTCCGGTTTCCTCTCACAGTCCAAA
>JAYDZF010000008.1:8474298-8491195 GCA_034509105.1 Microcambeva barbata | reverse complement strand
GCAGAAATTCACCATGATTAGGCCACATTAAGCAATCAGAAAAGAAAAGGAAATCAATGTTCACCATTACTTAACTTGCTTTAAAATCTTGACAAAAAAAAATTATGGTGAATTTAAATGGACACAGATTCAAAATTTAAATGGACATGGGGTTTGAGCTCATGAATTCAAACTGACTCATATGTTATACCATTATATATGAGCACATGTATACTCAAATATTATATCCAATACCTTTTCCATCGAGTTGTCCTCCTTACTGGCCCCCATTACCAGTGGGGTTAATCCAGGTTCTATTTTGGGTCCTATAATCTTGTCTTTATACATGCTATGCCTTGGGTCTATTTTCCCTAAGTACAAAATCCCATTGCAATTGAGGATTGAGGGCCTTGCTCAAGGACCCAACAGCAGCAACCTAGCAGTGGTGAGGTTTTGAACCAGCGACCTACTGATTACTAGTCCAGTGCCTTAACGACTAGGCTACGGCTGAGTTTTCCGATTCAGCTCTTAAGTTTGAGAAACATGCCGATGCTGTTGTGAGAGGTAGTTTCTTTCAACTTGAATGAGGTTTAAGGGTGAGCGGGCCTTTTCCATATGGACCAGTCTTCCACTCGTCATAAAGGAAATTTATAAACTCGTTTGAGCCCTTCTAAAGAGTATGTCTCATTTGTTTGGTCTTGATTTGATTCTGTATTGTGATTAATATCGTTTGTGTGCTTTTCCTTTGTTGTATCTGATTTGTTTGTATGTTATCCCATGCTTTCTGTACAGCCGTTTCATATTTTATTTTGATATTGTCCTGCACTTTGGCCGACACGGTCTTTTAAATGTGCTTGTGACTTGACACTGCATGCTCCTATAACATACTGAAGAATTTCTCTGAATGGGAACATTTTGATAATCTCCCTGCTCTCTTTTTAAGGCCAGGCCACATTGGTGTACATTCCCCTGCTCCTGCATGGCACCGAGCCTTAGAGATATCGCTGTGGAAGCTCCCAGCCACCTGTCAATCTTTCTCTACTGTCCCCCTGGACTAACCACCCATCACAGCTAAATTGCAGTTTAAAAAGATGGGGGAGCTGGAGTGAGTGTGTGTGTGCACGGCAGTATGTTAGTGGGGCTCATGGGACAGCGCACAAAAGAGAGGAGAGCTGACCAGCGCTCAGGTGAAATTGACTTGGAAATCTTCCATGACTCGTTAGCATAAGAAAGGAGCGTGTGGCTTTAGACAAAGACTCCTTTTCTCATGCAGAAAATCAATCTCTCCTGAGGCTCGGCTATTGTTCCCCGCCACAGTACAGGTGTCCCTTCAATGGTCCTTAATCAAAAGTGTCAAAACAAAGTTAGAAGTTATCTCGCCACTGCTGTCTCGGAGTGTGTGTGTGTGTGTGTGTCTACATGCAAATCTAAGTAACGGTTTTCACAGAAATGAGAGGGAAAGTATGAGCTCTGGGTGTACCATGTATGGAAAGTGTAGGAACACTAAGACGACCTTTCAGAAGAGAATAATGCTCCTAACCTTGTATCCAGAGCTTTTAATACCAGATAATTGCTCTTCAACTCTCTCCTCGCCAGGACGACATCCTTAGGTGTTTACCATACTCGAATATGCACGAGTGTCCTTAAAATCCAACCCAAGGTCTTTCAGTGAGCGACGTGTTCAGCTTCGCACTGTAGCTCTAATATTTTCCTTCTATTTACCTTTCATGGTCATACAAGTGTTGGCTGAAAGGTTTCAGACAGAAATGCTCAGACAGACGAGAATCAGTCGGTTATTTTCTTTTCTTAGCTAGTGTTGTCTGTAAATCTCAAATTACATATTAAAGTAAACGTGTATTGGGTCAGTAATATCCAAATTAATTTAGCAGTTCATATACTGGGCTACTCATCCTGTAATTGTTGGGGTAAGTCCCACCACACTGTCATGCTGCCACCGGTGGGCCCTTGAGCAAAGCCTTTAACCCCTACTTGTATTGTTTTCAGCCATAATTGCAAGTGGCTATGAATAACATCATCTACTAAATGCCATGAACATAAATTTCATTAATAATTTAAACTTATCCATGTGGGTGGCGCTGTAGCTTAGTGGGTAGAACGGTCACCTGGGAACAATGCGGCCCTGGGTTTGATCCCCGGGTTGGGCAATCTCCTTCCAAAAACATGCCACCAGGTTAATTGGAGACACTGAATCGCCCCTGTAGATACCTCGTCAATTGGATGCACAGATGAGTGCATCATGTTTTTTTTTTATTCCATAGTCTGTTTAACTGCTTCTTTTCCAGTCAGGGTCACAGTGGGTCTGATTCTTTTGACAAAATAGAGGGAACACCCAAGCCAGGTCGACAGTCCATAACAGAGCAGACACCCTCACCCTCACTTTCAGTGCTGCAGCGATTTTAGACCAATTAACCCTGATTCAACCAAGCCAGTACTGGAAGAACATGTAAGCTCCACACAGAAAGGATTGTGGTCACCTAGCTGGGAATCAAACCTATGTCCTTCTTACAATTCAATCTTTCAAAGAAACTGAAAACTCAAGAGAACTGTCCATTACATTAACAGACGAGACAGCCGCCTTTCACAAGCAAACGAAAATGGCATTCTTCAATTCAGTTCAATTTATTAAACCACTTATCCTAATCAGGGTCAGGAAGGGGGGTGGAGCCTATTCAAGGCCTTCAGCGGCCACAAGGCCCATGGTAACACTGGACGGGACGTCAGTCCATCACAGGTACCTACAGGACAATTCAGTGTATCCAATCAATCTGGTAGCATGTCTTTTGACTAGAGGGAACTGGAGTACACGGAGAAAACCCATGTGGACAAGGGGAGAACCTGCAAACTCCACACAGAAAGGACCTGGATCGTCCCACCCAGAGATCGAACCCAGGACCTTCTCGCTGTGAAAGTGCTACCCAAAATGTTGGAATAACTTTGAGACTGAAGTTGTCATAATAAGTGAAGTTCCTTCCCACATTTAAATAAAGCTTTGAGTCATGCTGAAGTAAGAAAAGACTTTTTTTTTAAATGCACATTAGGTCTGAGCTAAATACCTGAACTTACAACTTTGGCTGGGTGTCAATGATGCAGTTATTGTAAAGCTCACCGAGCTTAAATATAGAGCTTTTCCCTTTCTCTCAGCAGCTCAGTCCCGAGTCGCCCCTCTCATCCCTAGGGTCCCACACCCTAGACACGGTCCCTGCATCTCCCAGGCAATCCATATGCAAAGAGCACTTTAATTAAAAATGTCTTGGCCAGACAAAGAAATGAAGTCATCTCATCTGTTCAATATCTCAGTGCAGAAGCTCGGGGAATGTTAATGTTATAATAAGAAATAATAATAGATACATCACATATGTCATAGCTCAACAGTTAGCTCATGTTTTCAACCAGTGCATCAGGAAAAGGTACAGTGTGTGTCATTTAGGGGCTGGTGAAAATAATTCTAGTTTTGCTTAAATGTTTTTCTTAAAAATAATGTTACAATTCAAACAAATTTTGCAGAAGTAGAAGCAGAACCTAAGTGCAGATTGATGGGTAAGAACAGCAAACACTTCTGTGGGACGTCAGTGCCTGGGCAGGGAAGTCTTCTAAAAGTTCCTTTCTAAAGGAATTCTGGTGCATCAGAACGTGACACAAACCAAAAGCATCAAAATGAACCAAACGCAGAATGTGATGTCACAAGATGCAATGCTAAACATGCTATAAGTGAACAGAGTGCTCTGAACACTAAAATTCTTCTAAAGATAAAGGTGTAGTCGGTGAATTTTTGGCACTGAAGAGAGTCTTAACAGTTTACTACCTCTTTAAAACGTAAGATGGTAGAAACACCATCAGTTATACAGAACCCTGATGAAACCCATTAAGAGGTGCTTTGTTCAAAAGATGTGCTTACAACACTTTTTCATGAATATCTGAGTGTGAACGCTAAGCACACCGGGACAAAAATGGAATCGTTCTGTTGGTTGGTCTGAATCAAATGAACCAAGCTACTCATACAAACATTAGCTATATCACAATAATAAACAGGAAACATATGTCGCACAATTATAAACCTCTATTAAAATAAATGGTAAGTCTAAAAGAGCAACAAATATTTTTTTGCAGAGAGAGAAAGATATTGGATGGCACCCATCCTACAGAAAGTCTACCAATATGGTAAAATGGCCAATATTGTAATTCTCTACAATATGGGAGACCTTCAATATAGTACCTTTTGTCAGCTGTAGGCGTGGAACTAAAATTTTATTAAGTCCATTAAGTGACTGAGCTCATGAAAAAAAATGGAGAAGAAACTTGCTGGCTTAGTAACGACCATGTCAGCCTGTAATGGCCGAGACGGGTCATGCAGCTGAGAATGACAGGGGGTATCATGCCTGATAATGCTACGATCCATGGCCTGTCACTTTCAGATGGTCACACAAACAACATCGTATCTCACAGATAATTAGCCCCAACATTCGGTGGTAGCCTAGTGGGTAGAGCTTTGGACTATCAACCCAGAGATTGGCGGTTCAAATCCCGGCTCTGCTAGGCAGCCACTGTTGAGTGCTTGAGCAAGACCCTTAACCCTCTCAGCTCCAGGGGTGCTGTATGATGGCCGACCCTGCGCTCTGACCTCAGCTTCCAAAGGTGGGATATGCAAAGAAAGAATTTCATTGTACTGTACATCTGTATATGTGTAATGATAAAGACCTTCTTCAATATGTCTTTTAAACATGGTGGGCCGATTAGGAGCAAAAGTTCTTTTCAAAATAAAAAAAATGTTATCAAATTGTAATTGTTTTAAGTTGCACATTATAAATGATTTGCAAATTTGTATATGCAGAGGGAGATGTTACCTTAAATTCAAGTGACCTGAGGCTAACTGGGTAAGTTTAGTAAGCTAATTCTGATGTCTAGTAATGAATTGAAATAACCTACCTTATACTGCAAGTTTGATGTACTAAAAATCTTTCTACTTAGACTGCTGCCAAAGCAGAAAGTTGGCGTCCAACTAGGAACATTACATTTTGTAGTTTAATTCTACCGAACTTTTAGAAAACTTATTTTATTTAACTGTCCAAAATATGCCCATTCATGAAACCTTAAAAGTGCCCAGGTAAACACAGGCTGATTTGTCGTTTTCTGTGAATAGTTCTTTATATAATTTCCCCCCATTTTTCCGAACTTAAAATCCACAGCATTTTAAACTGAGGTTTAACGACCCCCTCTTGGGTGGTTGGGTGGTAAAAGGGGCACACCAGGCCTAACTCGCTCAGTGATTAATACGCCATCAGTCAGTCTGCTGTCAAAATCAGCGTTGTAATATCAATAAAGATGCTATATGTTTCAATTGCACTCGAGCCTCTGACACGAGGCTCAGGGGGGGCTCTGCAGAACAAAAAAGATCAAGGGGCGTGACAAAAAGCAGAGTCTGATGATAATCCCTCAGGGATAATATACTGAACAAACCCTAAAGATGAGAAGTGTACTCCAGCTTAGAAGGATTTAAAGGCGTCCGTGTCAGTCCCCTTTTTAACTCGGGCTCCTAAGCCTTCTCTCAGTCCTCGGTGAATGACCAGAGTAACATATCTCGGTACATGTCAGACAGTCGGACTTCTATGCTATCAAAGCCTATTAGAGACGAACTGCAGTTGTCCTCTATTTCGGCCTGTCAGTGATGCACTGGTTTCAAGAATTTCAGAATATTAAAGCTAGACTAGGCAGCACGCCGAAAGTGCTGCTTGCTGAGAAGTGGTGATCTTTCTAATATGGATAATTGTGGGCTGGAGATTAGAGTGGCCACATTTTACACATTAGTCAAAATGTGTGTATGCTTGGCTCCGACTAGGGCATTTTTTACTACAGGAAGTCAGACAGTTGGAAGAGCGGGCAGACAGTGAGACAACTTGCTCTGGCAAAAGGGGCTAGACATGCTAAATGGGATAATTACATGTCATTACCGAGCATCTATCTCAGAAGGATATGAATCTTTAAAAAGACATGGAGGGGAGGCGGCGTGAAAAAGGGCATGCGTTTGGTGGTATTGGTACAAAAGACGTCTAGATTTAGAATAAATAATTTGTTACAGATGTGGGATTTTAAAAAAAAATAGGCCACACAACACTACCTTAGAAATTGAGACTAAAAGGAAAATTACTCCTTGTTAGGACTCCGGTTCCCACAGCCTTGGAGAATGCCTACAGTAAGGGACTTCTGGGTAGGCATTTAATTAGTGACAGACCGCACCTGCTCCCGTGCTCTATGAATGGGCATTAAGGTCAAGGTCTTGGTATTAAAATGAGAGTAAGAGGTGTATGGCTAGGAGGTTCGAGGTAAAAAGGGTTCTCCCATTGTTTTCTGGCTAGGGAAAGTGGTGTGGTGTCGGCCAGTGTGATTTGAATCCCCACATCTGCACTTTTTATATTACAGAGTGCTCTATGCCTTGTGGGTATTTTGCAGCTTGTTCTCCAATGTGCTCTGATCTGCAGGTGTATTTTGCTTTCGATGGTGTGTTTATGTGTTTGAGCGCTTACTTTGAACCTGGCCAACCCTGAGTCGAATACTGGGTCCAGTCTGTAACTGTGTGCAAATCATGTTGAAGGTGTTTGACCAAAATGAGCAGTTTAGTTTCATTTTATTCTAACACATACTGATGAATTGTAAAGGTCACTTATTTCTTTCCAGCCACAACAAACAATTCATACAACAGAACCTCAGACAAAGTGAGGTCATGGAAAGTACATGATATGAAGATATTTAATAAGCTGTCTGGTAAACTTTATTTAAGTTATTAATACCCATAACATTATTCCTCTATTCCAATACATAGTAAGGTGCTTCAGGTGTTAATGTACTGTCCAATTATCCCTGCAGAATTTCTGGCAACATGGTTTGTTGGCATATTTTGACATAATATAATTCCATTATATAATTCCAAATATCTAAATGTGCTCCTCTGTCACTGCTGAAATCTTGAGCCTTGGAATACAAATCTCAGCTACGTTATCAACCATGCAGGGTGTCCAACAAATGTATTTAGCGGCTCCTGTGGGAGAGCTGTTCCAGGTGCCCACGTGAATGGTGGGTGATTCACAGAAAAGCATCTCTGGACATGATATGGCTCTCTGTGAGACTTCACTGCCAGGTAAAAAGAGGCAGGGTGTTGCTGTCTGAGGGAGTGCTTGATATCTGGAGCTCCCCTGGGGTGGGGGGATGTAAAGGAAAGAAAATTGTAATTGGGAATGACTAAACCGGTAGAAAGGGGGAAATGCTGAGCGGAATCATGAACCCTTTCATCTGTTAAATGAATAAAAAGAGTTGATTGAATGTTGTTGGTTCATATAAACACTTTAATGACACAGTAAATAGGAGATATTTCTACACTAACCAGACAGAATCGGGATCAAACAAATGGTTGACAATTCTGATCCTATTTAAAGGTTGGTTCTGATCTGTTAACATTGTTACTCATGTGAAATCACTTTGTTATATATTAAACTACATTATGTTTTATTGCATTTATTTTAAATGCATTTTTAATCTAAAAACACAGGGGACTGATTACTTCATAAAAACCAAATTCAGCCTACTTATCCTCAGGACAGCTTAGTACGTTTTACTGTTGTGCCTATTACCAAGTATCCGCAGGACCAGGGCCAGTCTGTCGCACGCCGTGTGGGGAACAATAAAGCCTAGTATCTAAGCCAGCTCAAAGTTAGTTAACCCTTACTGCTAAACTTTACATATTTTTGAATAATATAGAAGAGACCGTAAACTAAAATGAACTAAGGGGAGAGGAAACAAAAGTCTCGGAGCCTGTTTGCTTTTGCTGATTATTTTCGTGTCATAATGACATCCAAAATGACAACTTCATGGGTTGACAAAGACAGACAGGCAGCTCTGACAGCGCTACAACTTTTAACAGATGTCGCGTTCTCCAGTCCTTTGAAACCAACGTGAATGACAGGCAACAAGTAGCACTGTGTTGTTCCATTCACAGAATTCACAAAGGAACGGGAACAATGCAGCAAAACGGTTAGAGCCAAAAATGGGTGGTGGTGGTGGGGGGGATCTTTGGGTAGTAATCAAGGTAGCAAGTAAGACAATGGCGACAGAACATTTCAACAACTCCACTGTAAGTGTTTATTATCTATCCAGATGCACAGGACACTTTTTGGTGAAATGTTTCAGTCCTAGGAGAACTTAGACTCCATGAACCCTGTATGACCTGTAGTGCGTGAGTCTGAACAACACAAACGCAGTTGAAATAAGAAGTAACTCGAGGTGAAAGAAGCCGACTTGTGATGGGAAGAGAGATATGGTGTCCTATTGTAAAACGAGGAGACAAAGCCTGAACGTAAGAGGCCGAGACAGAGAGAGAGAGGATGGTTAAGTCTAGTCTGTGTCAGGGGACAGCGTCATCTTTCACACGGCGAACACACCGGGCTGGGTGAAAACACCAGACTGCCAACATACTGAGTCAAAAGTAAAGATTAAACCAAGAGGCAGAATACTACAGTGATCTGGTGGTCCCGAAACCTTTGGAGGGAGGTTTGAAAAAAAAAGAATGACGGGGATCACTAAAGAGTGGGTGTAGGTTCAGGGGACATGAAGGTAAAGACAATTAACTTCCGATAAGAGCAGGCAGGTGTATGGGGAGGCAAACAGAGCTCAATATGAAGGTGAAATCAGTGATGGAGGGGAAAAAGATAGATAAAAGACAGAGATGTGGGATCAAGAGATGGGGCTGATTTAAATAAAGATGGCCATGACTGTAAATGAGAGCCTCCTCTTGGGATTCTAACTAATTAAAGCGTCCTCTCTCGGAGAGACAGAGATCACATTGACAGGCAGCTGTTGGTAAATGCTTCGTGTCAGAGGAAACATCCCACAATGCATTGCTTCCTGAGGGGCTCCGATCAGACCACTAATTACAGTCTGGCCCTGTCAATGCCATTCAGATGCTGTCAAAAACACTTACATGGAATCAAAAACACACAAACCAACAAGTCCACACGTTCCCAACACACACACACACACACACACACACACATACGTAGATCATTCTGAATACACACAGACGTGTTCACAATCCTTGTCCTGTGTTATGATTCTTCATCTTATTTTGCTGACCTTTGCATGGAGGGAGTTCAAAAGGACCTGCACACAATCTAGCCCAATCTAGCAGTGTTGTGCCAAGGGGGGAATTGGATCACCTCTTTGCTGACCCAACCACAAGTGACGCCCTGCTCTCTGTGCCCTCTGGTGTTGGGGTGAGCGTTCAATCCTGACCTCGTGATCACCCCACTCTTTCTGGTGGCGCCTACATTTCCATAAGTTGTCGTCTGTCACGGTCCTTCTCCAACAAACAAACTTAAAATCCCACCGCCATTCCTTGGCAAAATACTCAAACATTTAATTACACATGTAAAAATAACACTACTATTATTGTTCTTACATGTATGTATGTGTGTGTGTTCATATATATAGTCTGTGGGGAAAAATAAGAGACCACTTCAAAAAAAATTTGTTTTGCGCTTTATGAGTGTGTGTGACCAAAATGAGCAGTGTAGTTTTATTCTATAAACCAAAATAAGAATTATAGAATAAAAAATGCTACTCATTTTGGTCGAGCACAAACAGAAATTGTAAATCTAACAAAAAAAAAAAAATATCAATTTTGAAGTGGTCTCTTATTATTTTTCCCCCAAGACCGTGTATATATATATATATAAATGATTATTATTAATACTTACATTTGACTTGATTTCAAAAGCAGTTACTTGCTTTCACACACCTGTAATGCTCTGTATTGTCTGTGGAAAATGAAGCTCAATTCTTTATTGTTATTTTGAATAAGCATTCGTGGATATGAAGGCATATATTCAATTCATGAGTAAGCGGGTCAGCTATTATTAAACGGTGCATTTTCGAAGCGGCCATGCTGAGGTGGTCACACACTTATCATTCAGTCATACAGCGGCACGCCACTCATGACCAACGGTGCATGCGAGTTACATGCACACCACCAAGTCTTATACGGTAATATTGAACTGAACAAAACACTATGGGGGTCAAAACAATGTTTTTTTTAAACTATACAACCAACAAACCTGGGTAAGAGACAGTGAGAGGAAAAAAGGAGCCACCTGGGAGATGACGAGCAGACACGTCTTGTATTCATTTGAATAGCTTTGAATGCAAGCTATTGAAAACACAAATCGTTTTTTAAAAAGCCCAACTAAAAGTAAATTCCATTTTTAAAACAATTACAGCCCTGAATCCTCATCCCATGGCTGAGGTCATAGATGCTGTTCACCTCTCCATGGTTACTGTCCGGCTGTGTGCTGAGGTAATTATGGGCCGTTTTAGGCTAGACCCCCGTATTTGTATAGCACGCCTCGGTCTCAGCATCTGCATGCTGCCATGGCTACCCCCGGCGTTTTGTCTTACCATGACCTGCATAATGAGTGTCACATTAGCAACACAACAAATCAAAACGCACAGCTGTCGGCCATATCGTGTCATCTGATTTTAATTAATATGAAAAGTAATGCTTATTAGATGAGGCTCCGTCTCCATCACTTTTCAATTTGCAAAAATTTAGCCGGTGATTAAAAAAGGCTAAGGGGGTTGCGTGAATAAGGATGAATATGAACTGATGTTTCACACCATCCATTAAGCTTTATACACACACACACACCAACATTAGCTTACATTCAGAACTTTTAGTCAAGTGAATCTTTCCGTTTCCTGTAAGGAGGAATTTTTATGGAGCAGGAAAAGTTGCTGCTACTAATCGCTCTTTTTTTTCTGGATGACATCCTGACATCTTTGAAGCAACGGAAATGCAATCATTGGCCCGTTTCACCTCAACAGTACCACCCAAACCTTGCCCCATTTCCAGGGGAGCAGAGTGTAACCCCCTGCTGACTGAAGCATATGAGCTTATGAGACTCTGTGATTAAGCTAACACTGCTAATCAATGAAACATTCAGTCGGCTTCCTGTACCACTGCTCATTCCCTGCTAGCTCCTAATTGGCCAATTCTCTGGTAAGTAAGATGAGTTCACATTGCACTTCAGCAATTGCCAAAATCATCTGTATTACACATACAAGAAACATACAAACAGATGTGTTCCCCAAATTTATCACACACACACACTCTCTCTCTAACACACAAAAGAGCACAAAGGGCAAATTCCCAAATCCTTTATTTCTAAAATGAATGAGTTTTTTAAATGTAGTACTAGAAATATAACCTGGTGTAATGGGGAGAAATATGTTTTTAAATAAAATTGTCAGGTTGAGAAAATAATGCTCTATCTATATTTCAAATTTAAGCCTTTAAAATAAATTAAGATCCCAAATGCCTCCTATACACTAAAGTGTCCGTTTCTGCCCTTCTTCTGTCCGGCCAGAACATTGCTAAATGTAGAAAACAATTGATCCCGGTTCTACACCAGTAAATAAATGTAGTGTTTAAAACAAATGATATAATCTAATAAAATAAAAAATGAAAGCAACAGTGTTGAAAAGCTTGGGATTGTGTGACCGATTCGTTTCTGTTTACGCAGCTATTTAGTGAAAGGTGCATGACAGGACAGCAAGATCAGGCAGATGTCAGACGTTCACAGATAACCCAGACACCGCTTTAGTCTAGATGGTTTGGGGAAATAATGCCATCACCCTGAGGGAAATCAGAAGTCTAAGAAAAGAGTCCACAAACATTGATCGGGTCAGTCTGTCCATGATCAGTGCTATTTTTAATCAACACCAGCTGAGGGTGAAACAAGTAAGGTTTGAGAACAACTCTGATAGGGTGAAGGTTTGAAAATATATAAGCTTTTGATATTAGTTGTAGCCCCAACTTGATGCCAGCTCTGTTGCTTATGAATCGATCTTCAATGAGTGGGTGGGATTCGACCAACAGACAACCAGGTGGTGAGAAAGGCAGGGTGGGTAGAAGTCGCAGTGTTGGTCAGTGTGGGTCATACAACCACCATACACAATTTTATCTTCATAACAATCCCCTTATGCTCACATTTCTTGACAAACTTGGAAACTTGACCGGTGTGAACACTTTTTTTTAGCAAAAAGAAAATTGGAGAGGAACCACACTTGAACAATCTTGATTGGGTTGTATGGAGAACAGTTTACCAACAGCCCACATTTTGTCCACATCATTTCCCAGTTCTGTTCAACATGGCAGTGAAAATGCACACCTGTAGACCTAATCCCGATACCCTCACGGATGAATACAGGAGAAAGCCATGCCACGACTCCTCACTTCTAAGCCAGAATGAACATCACAGCTGATGTGGATAAAATCCTCTGGCCAGACCAGGATGCACACGGATCTGTTTCATGACATTTTTAGCTCAGCTCAGCTTAAGAGGTCGTATTGCCATAAAAATAAGTTGCATTAGCTTTTTTCTGCACTCATTTTTTTCTGCATGGGTGGAATTCACTGTGTGCTACATGCTATGTGAAATATGTATCATTTGTGTAGCATATAGTATAGCACATTAATATGGAACCAAATAACTCCACAATTTCCCAAAATGAGAAAGACACGTTTCTCCACTTTGAATATGTAACATGAAAACTTAAGTATTTATCACAGATTTTAACTGATACTCTAAAAGAGATAAATGATGAAAGAGAAGCATATGGGGGCTACGTGAGTGTTGGTGGAAAGGGTCAGGTTTAAGGAGAGAGAACACATTTTTAATTGTTTTAAGTGTTTCATTTAGTAAGATATTTGTGGGTTGTTTAATGATTAGAGAAACTGAGCCACCACTTTTTTGGGAAGGGTGCTTACTTATTCTTGCCACTTTATGTAAGTAAATGGCCAGAAATCAGATCACATGTAATCTCGGAGTCAGTCTCTGGACAAGCCCAGTGTACGAACTACACTGCTATCATTTCTACAATTCAGTTTATTCCCCAATGGTTAACCAGATTTAGTCTGAACAAAAAACACACAAACAACCAAATTCTAAAAAAAAAAAAAAAAAAAAAAAAACACATTGGTAATGTCCTGTTGAAATAGACGACACATAAGTGAGTGTCATTCAATAGAAGAGACCAACACTCCTATCGAAACAGATGCCATTACCAGCCTCTCCATGTAGCACTACTGACTTGGAGCGTCCTCTCTGACAGGTTTGTGTGTGTGTGCGTATCCTCTCTGACAGGCAGAGTGATCGCAGCACACACCTCCAATCCCTCTGTCAACAACACTCAGCACTCAAGAGCACACTAAAACACCACTGCAGATAAAGAACAGAAATATTAGTGTTGTGTAGTGTGCGTTTACACGTGTGTGGGTGCATGAATTGGTTTGTGCGGAAAAGTGTGAGGTGGACGTCCCAAACGCATTCACAAAAATACAGCTTATTCAATTCCTGACTAGCTTTATGCCGTTTTCTTTTCAAGAATAGAAGGCAATGTAAACATTGATTAAGAAGCAGAATGGTAAAACATTTTATTTGATGACAACACGTGTCATTTTCTCAAACCTGCTTAACATTAAAACATTTATGCCAGATTCCTACCATGGACTAAACTGATTCTCAAGGCAATGTTGTTACTGGATAAAAACCAGAAATCTCACACGATCACAAACGATCCAAGACCATCAGTGAACATAAACAATTACTGTGATCTTAAGTCTTGCATACCTCGTTACAATCTTTATAATGGTATTAAAGTTCTATCATTAGGAAATACAAAGTTGACTAAATTGATTACATTTACAGGACATACAAAGAGGGACTGGAAAAACCTCAAACACAACATCAACTTGGTAAGCAGAGAGTAAAAAGCTTAAGAGCCGTAAAGTTGTAACATTTTTTTTTTTACAAATTTAAGTATCACACAATGGACTTGGTGTTGACATAGAACATAATTTAAAAATATTAGATGGCTCACTTCATCAAATGGTACTTTAAAAAAGATAAGACATTCGCATTAAAGCCATAATATACAGTAATTATTAATTAACTGTAATAAAAGATTTAGCTCTAGCGACATTATTACTTAAAGCTTTGCATATATAAATCCCAAATGAATATTCTTTTTCCTTTCTCTTTAAAACCCATTTATTGACCCGGTTCAATAATTGTTTAGTGTTTTATTTATATGTGGTTTACAGAATTTCAGTCGACGGGTTAATCTTTAACATTTAACAGTCCAATATTGATCAGTAAGCCAAATTTATTGTTCCAAATATGTAAAACATTAAATACTAAACAAATGTATAGAAGGTAAACTTGTGAAGTACTGTTGCAATGCAGAGGCTAACACTAGAAAGAAAAAGAATGACCTGACTGTCAAATATGAACATACTCATGTACAAAGCCATCATTTGCATATCCTGGCATGTTTAAAAGGTGACACCATAGCACAATTTAGCCGTTATATTTAATCCTCAGGCTGAGAGTGAAGGGCCTTTCGAACGGGCCCAAAGGTAGCAGGATTTATTTCACCAAAATGGCCTGAAGGCTGCAGCCACTCGAACTGTTAGGTTGAAGTCATGTCACTGACAAGTTTAAGTTGAAATAGATGACTATTCTTTAGATACTCAAAAGTGCAAAATACAGTCATCGTATCAGTTGCATAAGTATCAGATGTACACAACTACTGGCATTTAGTTGAAATCCTTCTTATTCTACGTTTTACACACGTACGAGCACACACACCTCTAGGTTTCGTCACTAATCACTAGCATTAGATAAAACAAAGGGGGTTAATGGTCCATGTGGCCTTCCAGCGCATGAAAAATCTAGATAAGAGCTGAGGCTGTGTATCATGGACCTCAATGGAGCCATTACTCTCGCCTCCTCTGTAAGAGAACAGAAGGGAACAGCAAAGGCACAATCGATGAGAAAGAGAGGCACTTTCTCAGTTAAAGCTGAAAAACTTATTGTAAAGTCGAAGGCACAAAGGGTGGGGGTCTCACTCTGAAACACAACCCTTTGTGTCCCCGTCACCTTCTCCTCTGATGTATAATGGCCTATTACAAAAACGTGCGGCCAAGCTCTATTCAATTAGCTTATCAAATTCTTAATAGCCAGATCATGAATGGGTTATCACAGATGGAGATAAAACAAATTTATAACCCCAATAATGATTCCCAACAAAAGAATTTGTGCTGAATGCCACCGTTTCATTGGTGTGTGGTCAATGAAACATTTGCCAAATCCAAACGGTCAAAGCACCATTTCAAATACAAACAGCATTCCTGAAATAGTGATTACAAAACCAAGAGATCTGTGGTACTCAAATTATATTCAAAATTATGTAGCAATTAATCTGTATTTAAAAAAAAAACAGGAAGCAGTATAAGCAATCTTATTCCTTTGGCTGAAAGTGTCTTTGAGATCCGTGACTAACATTTTAACATCATAATTATTGTTTTATTTTTAGCTGTGGTCACTAGGGTTTCATACATTTAAATACAACCCGTGCCTAACAATATAACTTATCAGTAGCTTACTATTCAAGGGACTGGTCTAGTAATCAGAAAATCGTTGATTTAATTTCCTTCACTAGCAGGTTGCCACTGTTAAGCCCTTAAGCATGGCCCTTAACTTTAATTCGCTTAGATTATATATGATCGCAACTGAAAGTCTTTTTAAATAAAAGCATCCTCTGAATGCCATGAATGTAGATGCAAATGTTAAACAACCGGCCAAATCCTCTCTGAGAGCACATATGCTGTCCCGGTACACAAATGAACTCTGGCATGTTACGATTAATAGAAAGATGGCTCCGATTCAAATCCGGGACACAGGAAAGGATGTCCAAATTTTAAATGACAAATAGACTGTGACGACTAGAAAATAGCACGCAATTTCCTTTTCACTAAAGCAGCCGATACAATGTCCGAAGGATCGATACAAATGCACTGTGAGACTCTGACCATTACTCTGATTGAATCTCTGCTGTGATGCTCCTGTATGGCAGATGCTCAGGTACAGCACTCCACTCTGTGGGCTTTGCAGATGAATTAATAGAGTCTTAAAGATGAAGCTGATGGCCTGCCATCTCTTTCATACAGCGGCTGTCATTGGTAATGTGTATCAGTTAGAGAAGCGCGCTGGATAAGTAAATGAAGAAGCAAACAATCAGGTTTAAAAATAAGTGCACAAGAGACGGCCTACAAAAACACAGCATAAAACCATGTGTGCACCCAAGCCCTCTAGTACACCTAGAGATGAATAAAAAGTGCATGCACGAGAAAATAAGACTGCCAGACTGTCATATTGCTTACCCAAGGATGACATCTGGACACCAATGAACCAAGCACTCGATGGATAAGTCTGACAGCGCAAGGGGGATGTCACCATGAATACAGCTAGATTCAATTTTAAAAAGAATGACTTGCTGCGTTCTTCCTTAAAGTAAGATAAAGGCTAAAGAGTTTTTTTAGGAAAGAAAAAGTAAAACCAGTTATTCTATGTGTTAGCTGAAGCACAGCTGTGTACACTATATGGCCAAAAGTATAAAGACACAGAAAATCCTGTGTACCCTCATGGGTATAACAACTTTCACTCTTAGAAAGCATTTGTAACTGAAGTGACTACACACTAAACCATGAATATATATATAATTATTTATTGTGATTTTATATTTTAAACTTTAGTTACACTCATGGACAATTTAGTATCTCCAGTTCCCCTTACTTCATGTCTTTGGATAGTGAGAGGAAACTGGAGCTCCAAGTGGAAGCCCACAGAGACACAGGGAGAACATGCAAACTCCACACAAAAAAGGACCCTGACGGCTCAGCCTAAAAGCCAAACCCAGTAACTTCTTGCTTTAAATTCCAGACCCAGAAACCAAAGGCAAGGTTTGAGCTTAAAGCTGTAATATGACTCCAAATGTATTTCTAAAAGCAATATTT
>JAYDZF010000008.1:8342606-8357683 GCA_034509105.1 Microcambeva barbata | reverse complement strand
TTACCTGCAATGGTCAGTTGCAATAACAAGAAAGCACACACACACACACACACACACACACACACACACACACACACCTACAAACTGCAAACCTTTAATCTTTGAAAGACATTAAAAATAAAATCTTTAAAAATAAAATCTAACTGAAATTGATCTGATTCAGCTGGGCAAAAACTGAATAGCAACAAAGCTAAATCTTTATTCATATTATTATTATTATTATTATTATTATTATTATTATTATTATTGTTATTATTATTATTATTATGTGTATAAAGTATTACATACTAAACACAATAAAAATGGATAGTAACTGTTGGTGACATCTACCATCTAGTGAAACGAACTGTAATTTCTATCAAGTGTAAACTATTATTTGATGTGACGTGTGGAATGATCTTAATCCAGAGTACCTACGTTTACTAGGAGTTTTATTTTGGAATGTTTTACTGCCATCTAGCGGCAGCTTGGTTCAGCGCGCATCTGTAAAATCACATTCAACATCCATGTACAAAATGGGACATCCCCGTGGCTTGAGTCGAGTAAAGTTTAGTTAAGATGCCACATAACATTTTACATTATAGTAAATGTGCAGGGCTTCACTCAAGAAGTTACAGCTGTGACATCCTAGTTCTCAGAAAAAAAGGTTGCAAATAAAGGAACCAGCATCTCAGTAAAGAAAGTTTCTATTTATTATGACAAATATAAAGCGTTTTATCAAGAGTAAATTATTGCTCAATTATGTACAGGGGACTATCAGTTAAAGGGGGACATGCCAATTATCTACCCGTCCATGCAGCTCGTGCCAGCATTTAAGGGCCAGCACCTGTTACCGCATCCATAAAATTATAAATATTTTAAATCTGTTAAATTTCAAGAATTCCACTATTTAAACGTATCTAAACGGTTTTTGGTATGTTTAAGGTGCACATCTACAAACATTAGTAATCCAGTGGGGTACGCCAACATTTATGCTGCCATCTGCTGGTTTGACAGTGCCAAGACATTTTCTGAAGGTGTTAAAATTTCATTGTGTCATAGTAAAATAAACTATGTGCTATAGAACATGAAAACCCTGGATTGTTGAGCATATTCCTTTATATAAAAATAATCAACCAGACCAACTGCTGGAACTCATTTTTATTGGGATTTTTAACATCATGTTTTACACTTTAGTAACATTAATGATAGCAAACATTTATTCGTTTTTCATTACAAGTTTCATAAGTTTTTTGGTAACTGGAATCGTTATACTCATTAAATGGAATTTAATGGAATGGAATTCCATTAAACGGAATTAATGGCCCATCATGCAAACTGACACAGTTTAAAAAAGGACGATCACAAAAAATGTCCTCCTGATTGCCTTCGTTATTGCATACTTGTGGCAGCAAATGATTGTCATTGGTGAATCTGGCATGTCAAGTGAAGTGCCAATGAAAGCAGAGCCCTTAGTGTAAACCAACGCAGATACATGGACCATGAAAACTTCAAATGAAAAGGAGCCAGACTGTCCCACCTGGGGTGCAAACCCAGGATCCTCTAATCCTTTGAGGCAGAAGTGCTAGTAGAGGGCTTTTAAATTTAGTTTCTCTAAGGCGAGAGTTTTTAAGTCTGCTGGGAAAACACACAATATATGTAACACAGTAAATTATTTAAAGTGATAAATGTATTGCCAGGCCATTTTCCAGACACAGTGTTGCAGTTGCTTGACATTCTGTGAATTAATAAACCAATACCATTATTACTTCTTTGCATGGCATGAGATTGACAATATGATCCACATAATCAAACATTTACACAAGTTTAATTTCCATCAAATTTATTCATGTATCAATTCATCAATAAAATACTTTAAATAAAGATGTCACTATGGATGCAATTGACAACTTTAGTAACAGTACTAAGGCACATCTCTGCCTGGAGTCTTTCTATCTGGCGGAATGCTGCCAAAATAATTGCAACGACATAAAACACTATAGTAACGATATAAAACAAAGGCTACTATAATGTGGCAGTACAAAAGGAAAAAAACATAATACTTGAAAAGAATTTAACTGTTTTTATTTCTGCTGCCTGTGATGACCACTAGGAGTCATCCTTGATCTTACACTAAACTAGAAACACTTAGACCAGCGTGAACTACGAAACGGCCCTAAAGGTTTTAAGACATGTGCGTTACTTTCTGTTTGGGGAGATTACTTCTACTCAAGTAGTATCTTGCAGCGTTGCTCTCCAGATAAACACTGAAAATACGGTTGTCTATCGGAGAGTAAATCACAAGCACTCTTATGCAGACTTGCCAGCACTGGAATCAGAGACGGATGAAAGCAACTCATTCTTTTTGTTTTGCAAAAGTGCTCGGTCTTGTGACATGCTGGCTGAATGTGTGTACAAGTGCCTCTTCCTCGTTCTTGCAGAGCATCTCATCAGTGCCTTACTGATCAGGTAAACCAGCTCAGCTACGTTCAGCACAATGCAAAACGCTGAAGACGCCACCATGAAAATCGTGAAAATAGTCTTTTCTGTTGGTCGTGAGATGAAGCAATCAACTTTATTTGGACAGGGCCACTGCTCGCATTTCACAAGGCGTGGCATCTGAAAGCCATCATAGACAAAGTAGAGAGCATACATGAAGCCAGCTTCAAACAGCAGCCGGAAAAACAGGCTGGATGTGTAGGTCCACCATAGAGGACCTGTAATGTGCAAACGCCTGTTCTTCAGACCCTCCAGGTCCTCCTCTTTTTTATCACCGTTGGACGCGATGAGTTCTTTCTTCACACCCCGTTTGCGATATGCAACATGCATTGCCACCAGTAGAGCTGGGGTGGACACAAAGATCAGCTGCAGGCACCAGAGACGAATGTGCGAGACCGGGAAGAAGTGGTCATAGCAGACATTTTTGCAGCCTGGCTGCTGTGTGTTGCAAGTGAAGTCTGACTGCTCGTCCCCCCAAACACTTTCTGCAGCTAACACTAAAATGGTGATGCGGAAGATGAAGAGAACAGACAGCCAGATTTTCCCCAGACTGGTGGAGTGTTTGTTCACTCCTCCCAGCTGGCTATACAGTGCTGCCCAACTCATATTGCCGTTTGCCTATCAGGACACCTGCAAAAACAGTAAATACATTTAGTGGGTGTCACCATAATATTTTTCAACACATATGCAGCATAGCCTCCATGGTACTTCACGGATACAACAAACAATTTTCTTCACAGGCATCCAGAAAGTATTTGCACAATTTTTGCACATATATAAACAAAAAAAAAAACAACAATCACATGTACATGTAGTATTCACACTGTTTGCTCAATACGTTGGTGAAGCACCTTTGGCAGCAATTAAAGCCTTAATTATTTTGAGTATTATTTTAGTGCTACAAGCTTGGCAAAGCTATTTTGGGGCAGTTTCTCCCATTTATCTTTGCAGAACCTCTCAATTTGTATGGGGAGTGTTGGTACACAGCCATTTTACAATCATTCCAGAGATGTTCAATCAGGTTCAAGTCTGAGCTCTGGCTGGGCCACTAAAAACATTCCCAGAGTTGTCCCCAAACCACTCCTTTGTTATCTTGACTTTGTGCTTATGGTCATTGTCCTGTTGAAATGTGAATCTTCACCCTGAGGTCCAGAGCGCTCTTGAGCAGGTTTTCGAGAATGTCTCTGTACATTGTACTCTGCATTCATCTTTCTATTTCCTCACTCCATAGAGTAATGCTGATCCTCAGTCACTCAGTTACCTTCCTGACTAAGCCCCTTCAACCCTGATTGGCCAGAGAGACATCTCTAGGAAGAGCCCTTGTGGTTCCATACTTATTCTATCTATGAACGATGCAGAAATGTTTCTGCATCCTTTATTAGATCTATACCGCAATACAAGGTTGGGTTGAGCTGTGACAAATACTGTCAACAATGGAAACTTATATAGACATAAGTGTGCCAAATAATGTCCAAACAACTGGATTTACCACAGGGGGACTCCAATCAATTAAACTCCAAAAACAACTGAACGATGATCAGTGAAAACAGGATACACCTCAGCACAATTTTTTGTATCATAGCAAATACTTATGTACATCTGATTTTTTTTAAATACATTTTCTTTTGAGGGGAAAAGAAATGTAATACATTTTGGAAAAAGGCTGTAACATAACATGTGGAAAAAGTGAAGCAATCCCAGAATTCTTTAGCAATTTAGAAAACCCCGTCCAGAGTTTTGTATGATTCATTTAGGCATTTAAATAGATAAATGTTGGTGGATTATAAGAAATATATATGCTTAAATGTTGTAACTAAATCTCTTGGCTCAAAAACAGAAAGTTATTCTTCATTAAGCCTAAATGGTAACAACAATGCCAAGTCCCCTAGAAAAGAAAGAAAAATGTAAATTTCATCTAGACAGAACGTGCATTAGTAAGTGTAATAATTTGTTAGCATATTAACGCCCAAAACAAACAGATCAAAGGCACCAAACATTTTGTTGTTTATTAGTTTGATTTAATTAGTAAATACTACATTTAGTTTTGGCTCAACTTCATGTAAAGCTATGAATCATTTAGCAATAAAATGTTTATTGGATTTCAAGTAATGTCTACATGTGTTTGCATTAGATTCTAATTTAATGTTATGCCAACCACTTGGCATATCATTACCTTATTAACCTTATAAGGTACTAGACAAGTAATCAAAAGGTTGCTGCTTCAAGCCCCAGCATTGTTGCAAACTGTTGGGTCATTGAGAAAGGCTTTTAAACCTAAATTGCTCAAACAGTATACATCACAGTACTCCAAGTAACTTTTAATATTGTGCCTGCTAAATGCCAAAAATGGAGATTAAAAATGGTCAAGTGTATATCATTCTCTTATGTCCAGTTATACATTCATTTGCTGACAGTATCCAATAAGGATAATTTAACATGTTTGCGTAATAAGAATGGTTCATGAGTTTATTAATTAGCTGTCCAGACCAAATCAGCAAAATGGCGTTCTCCAGCCTCTGTTATATCCTCGATTGTTGTAATGGCTTATTTACCGATACAGACAGGACAAGAGATGTGCTGTGGGTGGGGTGGATCACTTAAAGAGCTAAGAGTTCATCAAAATCCTTGAGTTAAGTAATATGTGTGTTAACATTGTCAGAATGTATTTAAAGCAGAGAAAGTTTAACTCTTTAACACTGCCTGTATTTTCTTTATTTCTAATGAGACCAAACACATGTAGACGAGAGTTAGATTAACTCAGTCAGTAATCAGATCGACTCTCAAATAATTCACAAACACCATTTATATATCTGTTGCTTTTACTGTATGAGGTACAGATGTATGTGATCTTTTAACGGGTTTCACTAATAAAGCACATTTTACACAGTTGTGTTAAATTAAATATACACCGATTGTGCAAAATACATTCATATGAGGACACACTGATAAAAGATATGAGATTAAAGACTAAACACACACTGGAGAGTTTATCCTGTCTGGGCTTTACCTTTTCACAATCCTTCCCAAAAACCATCACTACTATATAACTGAAGGAGCTAATTAACAAAGCAAGCCCTGAACCTGGGATATTGGAGGTGCTGGGTTCGAATGAGTAATTGCATGCTTCAGAAATAAACCTTATTTCTTAATAAACGTGTGCTTACCTGTGATTAGACGATGAGGAAGTTGGAGTCTATCATCAGGTGTACCGGGCAGGTTAAGTGAGCAGGCGCACTTGATGTAACATTGCTCTGAAGACACGACTGGGATTTAACATTTCTAGAAGGCGGGGCATGTCATTAGGGGCGGAGTCACAAACTCGGTGGCTAAATGAGTAGCACTGTGGTCTCACAGCGAGATGGTCCCTGCGGTGGGGGCAGTCTCCAGAGTCTGGTGGGTTCACTCCGGGTGCTCCGGTTATCCACAACAGTCCAAAAACATGCAAGTGAAGTTAATTGGGAGAAAAAAAATCCATTACCCAGTCTGATATAACTTGTATGCTGTTTCCTGTCATGAATGTAACCTTACATTTACATTTTCAGCATTTAGCAGACGCCTGTATTTGTTACAGTATACAGATTAGGCAATTGAGGATTAAGGGCCTTGCTTAAGGGCCCAACAGCCACAACCTGGCAGTTATGACGCTTGAACCGGGTCCTTCGGATCACTAGTCCATTCCCTTATCCACTAAGCTATGACTGGTAACCAAAGTGTAAACAAACAAAAAAGAAAGCCTTAATATATTATTGCTTCATGTAAAATATATTTTTAAAATAAATATGAATGTACTAATATATTAACATGGTTTGTTCTTTAAAAATACACAGAATATCAAACGACAATGGATAAATTTGCTATAACATTTTAACTCATATGGAACTGGACTTGCAGTGACATTGACCAGTCTAAAACAAGTAAACAATAATGAAATCAATCATTAATATAGAATCATTTACAAAAGGCTTTATTGGTTAGCTATGGTTTAGTAGTTTCTGTAGAATATTTTGCTGTTAATGGGTTATATGACATATAACTTAAGTGTTTTAATTTGGATACATGGTTTATTGTGATAAACTATTTAACAACTAAACTCACCCCAGAATCAGACCCTTTTGAACATTACTTCAATAGACCAGGAATTTTAAATCCCTTGTAAATCATCTCTCTCACATATAATAACGGCACTGCACATACCAGACCCTTCTGACATCACCAGATCAATATCTTTTACAGAGATCACATCCTCTTAAACGCAACGTCAAAACATTCAAGCAGATAATTAAATATTTTTTCAAGGGCTATATTAAGCTCTTTAATTCACCATGCTTCTAGCAGTTTGAAAAATAACCTCACCCAAAGCGAAATTAAGCTAATACATTCTGGAAAGAATAAAGTTCTGCTTGAAATAAGATTATTGTATTGTATCTGTTTTTCTGTAATAACATTAGATCTTTAGGCAGATTTCTATGATTACGTTGCATCATGTTTGTGAGTTTTGTATGTTTTCCTCACATCTGCAAAAATCCAATAACTTCCCACTAGTTAAATTGCTTATTTAAAATTGCACCAAAAATAGAAAATTTTATGTGTGATTCCACATCACTTTAATAGATTCTGGGTAAACTCAACCATGACCAGGAAAAGAGATTAATACTGATAATTGTACATATAAATAAATAAATGAAAGTGTAAGCTTCAAAAGTATGTTCTTTTGGCCTTCATAAATCACAGCTGCATTTATCTGTTTTAGGAACACACTTCTAACCCAGTTAGGATTTAAATGTGCTGACTGAGGTTTATACAGTGCAAAACACAAATGGATCACATCAAGTTACAATGGAGGAAAGATAAACTTCAGTTAACTGAGGGCTGTTACCTTGAAATTCCACTATGCTGAGTCTAGCTAGAACACAAAGAACAAAACACAAATAGCAAAAAAAGAGATCAATCAATAACAGCTAGTTTTACTACTTTTATTTTGTAATGATTTATTTAAACACTAAGCAAACACATCCTGGTGTCAAAAGCAGTATTACTGAGAACAAAGGATCAGTCTGTTCTCTGAAGCACAGGTTCGATATGTAACACTAGTTTCTTCAGAGGCCATCAGTCATACGACAAGGGTCCCTCATTTTTTCAGCTTAGCCAGTCCCATCAACAGCCGATCCCTTCTTTCTCTCCTTGCAGAAAGATGCTCTGGATCACTGGGGATGAGCTCACTTATCTCCTAAATGGATTAAAGGGTGGTAAAAACAATTGACATGCTTTCTAAAAAGAAACAAAAAGGATGGCAACTAAGAACCTCAACAACGAATTTTGTAAGACAACACATACTTTATTGATTCTCTCTGCTGCCTCCCCATCAAACTCAGGAACAGGTCCAAAACTTGAGAGCACTCTCTTCATGCCCTCCCGGTAACGACCAAGATAGTCCTCAAGACCTAAACATATTTTTTAACATACGTGTTTGTTACTTGTTGTTCTGAATGGTACATGTTTCATTCATCAGCTTGCTCTAAACTGATTTGTTTTGAAATTTTGGGTACTAGCTTTTAAGGCGTTAAGACATTTTAGTTAATATAGGCCAAATGTCATCTAAGATGACTCAGCTGGTTAAAAAGAAAGCTCTTGTGTTTTTTCACAGCAAAGACTTCTGAAGAGTAAATGAAGTGTAGGCATGAGTGCTTACTGGATCCTCTCATATGAGAGGTATGACGTCCTTTACTATATAAATATCTGACTGCTGGAATTACAACATGGATTTTCGATTCAGAATGTGGATAGTAGCTTAAGAACTCAATAAAACGTTTTTCATTTGAAATGAATCACAAATTAATTGATTTATCTACTGATTAATAGTGGTTATAGATGACTGAACAATGGATTAACTAATTGCTAATTCTGGGAGAACACTCACATGACTGAAATGGCATAACTAAAAGAAAGTTACATTAACAGCCTTAACTCTGCAGTTAACCTCAGCTTATATGTATGTGGTGCTGTGGCATCTATGTGCAACACAAGGCAACCCTGAAGATTTCACACTGCCATCTGATATTTACCATGAGCATGAGGCCTCCTCATCACACAATTTCACACCCATACAGTGAGCAACATATAGACCATCAGCCATGTGAGGCACACTATGATGTGAGCAAATGCATTTGGCATTTTCCAGCATACAATCTTAATGCTTCAATGTTTTTTGCTACACTAAAACCTCTTCCAACTTTGATCTGGCCTGTACTTACCTGGCTAATCCAAAACAAATTATTTTCATGACAATGTTTAAATAATATCATGATGATACTTGCCATTTGGTGCATTGAGGTGCATAGTTTCAATTGGACCAATGAAAGCATAGCGCATGCCCAGCCCCTCTGACATTACCAGATCAATATCCTTTACAGAAATCACACCCTCCTGAAAAAACAGGAAATAAATAAATAATACCAGCAAGTTAGTTCAAACTTCCCCTATTCTAACGTTTTTGAAATATGATTCACTAAATATCAGAATATACATTAAAATGTGTATAGTTTAGGATTATATTTGCCACATTTAATAAGGAAAAAAATATTACTGTTTGGCCTCACGAATCGTTCCTTACATCTCTATGACTGTTGTGCTATTTTCAATACTTGTAAAATACTTGTATACTAATCTCCTTCTGGATTTACTCTAAATGAATAGTAATTGAAATAAAATCTCTTTGGTTTCCCCTGTAATTGTCAAGGTTATCCTAAAATTAGTGCTTTTCTGATCTTTTTGTCTCACAAACTTACACAGGCCCCTCAGAGAGTGAGAGAAAATGTGTCTTTCTATTCATACCTGTACAAGAGCACTAAAACTGCTCCCAATGTATTGGATTTCCCCCATCATTAAATTCTGTGCCAAAGGAACAATGGCACTGTCTGGGCTAAAGGGGGTACATGGTAGTGCCAGGCCTTGGGCCTTGTCTGCTCTCACATTACCTCAGGCTGCAGATACCTGTTGCCTGACCGGTTTGAAATCAAAGCTTGGACAAAGACCTGGTAGAAGGGGAACAGACAGGACGAGGGACAGGGTGGTCTTTGTTCATTTCCTGTAGGCAACAACGAGCCTGTTATATCTCCATTGCTGGGCGACGGATTGGCTGTGGGAGTCGTAAAAAAGGCCTTTCCTCGGCAGTAATCACCGGAGGCTTTCTCAGCTGCTCCACTTTCAGGTTTTGGCTCTTTCTCAATAATCCTACCTGAACTGGTGCAACTGGTACACTTGCAAAAATACTGTAAGTTTTCCTGATTGGAACGATTTCAATTTCCTGGTTCCAAGTTACCAGAAATAATCCATGAAATAAGTCTTGTTTAACAAGTACTACACGTGTCTATTATTATGTGAAGGCATGTAATCCTGAGGCAGATGTAGCCCAGTGGCTAAAGTACTGGGCCAGTAAGCAGGAGGTCACTGGTTCCAAACCCTACTACTGCCAGGTTTCCACTGTTGGGCTCTTTAGCAAGGCTCTTAAATCTCTATTGCTTAGACTGGATAAAATTATCTGCTAAATGCTTAAAATTTAAATTCAATCAACTATGAAACGATTCATAACGCTCAAGGCTTCCTGCTGATCAGTCATGTGTAACAGGTTATGTTTACTTTGGCTAATTATTCTGTAAAAAAGTCTGTGTTTCCATCCTGCCTTTCTTAAATGGCTTGCTTTAACACACATGGGAGCATTTTAACAATGCTGATGGTAGACCTTTAGCTTCCAAGATGAATTATTATTTTTCTTATTGAGTGTTTGGGTTGTTGTTATGTAGTGCACCAATGAGCAAAATGTTTGAACTACAGTCTGAAAAATGTGCATTGTAATGCCTCAATCAAATATCATATATTAAACATTTGGCTGTGTAGAATGGATAAAACAATGACAAAAATTGTGATAATCTTGTAAAGCTAATTTAAATAAATTAAAATATATTGTCTGCCCTGCGATTATGGCCACTAACAAGTGAAGTAAAAACACTGATCTCATGCACATTTGTGGGTTGGATATATAAGGAAAGTTATCATAATGTTATCGGGACAGTGCATCCAGCATTCATTCCTTCTAAATCCTTTTAATTGGTGAGATTTAAGACCGAAAGAAAAGGATCTGTCTTTAAAGCTACTTTTAAGGTCATGTAAAGCTCCACCTTTTTAAAGGCAGTGTTCAGCTTATTTGAAATGATCAACCAGAAATAGTAAATAGCTCACTACTGTCTGGCATCTGTCCAAAATCCGGAATATACCTGATACCTGTTAAAATAGTATTCAATCAGTTTAACACATTTTAAATTTAAATGTTTAAATGACTAACATTAAATGACAACCAACCCCACAGACTAAAAATAAGAGACTGGAAAAGTAAGTAGGATTCCATGTACAAAAATACAAAAAAATATCTGATGACCATGAAGCATCAAACATGGCCCATAGCCATCCTTTACCTTTCAACACACAAACCTGGACAACAACCAAACCCTTTACCATAGCAATATAGATGACACCCAGATTTAATAAACATATAGCAATTGAAAATCTAAAGGTTAGTTCCATTGCTAGGCTCTGGGACCCCATTATCCATTAATAGAGAAAATCTGAAACAAGTGAAACTTTCCTAAGCCCATCATATTATGTACTATGCATAACATGCATCATATTATATCAGAAGTAAAACATAGTATGCATCGATGACTCCAGGGGGGCTTATAAGTATTGTCTAGAGATGATTAACTATATTTAGCTAAGGACAAATGAGCTTTTCAGATGGAACACTGGTAGAAAATGTACCAACTCTGGCCATTCTATATTGCTTTCTTGTCATGTGACAGACACAAAACGTTTTATCATTAAATGTCACTATATGCTTCATACTGATAGCAAACATAAAGAAATGTGTGCTATACATCTATACACCTGTTTTTATTACTTATTCAAAGAAGACTATTAAAGTCAGCAACAGTTTCCCCAACATGCATTTAGCTAAAACCGATATGTCATGTGGGTGTGGATACAGCAGAGTACACCAAAGAACTATAATAAATCCTAAAATTATTATGTCAAACAAATACAGCAACAAAGGCTGCTGCCCAACTACTGTTAGACTTCTTTGTGCTTGTTATTGAAAGGCTCACAGAGTAATACATACCGACCAGTCACGAAAAAAAAAGAAATGCCATGACCTACTACCCAGAGACCGTCTACTTAACATAGTCTTCAAAATTTGCCCTCAGAGACCTTTTGGGGTCTTCACAACTGAACATCCCTCTGCTAAAACTAAACAAAACAAAAACATTAAAACACAAAGCCTTCTAGACTCTAATCTAAAACCAGACTTTCTACATTCCAATATATTTAAAGTTCTAACTAAATGAGCTGACAGCGACTTTCAGTTAGAGCTGAAAATATGACTCACTACTATTAGGTCATGGGACTGTGCTGGTGACCGTGCTAGGCTATGCTTTGTTTATGACCTGCAGCGATACTGATGTAGGACAATGAGCAAAACATTAGATGTACCACAGCTAAATAAGTGGTCACTGGGCAGTGTGATGACACATTAGCACAAACTATCTTAGCTAAAGCTGTCAGCATTTGATGCGTTTTCAGGTTTAGACTAATTTGCTGGTTGGCCTGTTGAGCTGGTTGCTCGGCATGACTGTGTGTTTAATTAGGACTAAGTTTGTGCTAAATGGATTTTAACATGACACAGAAGAAACTAAATTAAATGTAATAAAGTCATATAGTTACAGTATGTGGAACATAAAATGCTGTTTGAGCTGTAGCCAGGAAATCATTTGATTTGACGTGAAGCATAAGCATTTCCTTGAATGTCCTATAAGTGATTAAAATGATTGTAAAACGAAAGCCCTACAATTGGAGGAACTTCACCCATTTTTACATCCCTTATTCCACTCCAATATGATTCAGCCAAATACTTCTACAAAAATAAACATGGCTTCATGGCTGCAAAAAGAGATTTTTTTTTGGAATAATGTTTTCACCTCTGTGCAGTGGAATTTGTCCTCCGCATTTTAACCCCATCTGTGCAGTAAAACACACAGGGGCAGGGAGCACACATCCCCAGAGTGGTAGGCAGCCCTAGGCACGGTGCCAGGGGAGCAGTTAGGGGTTGGGTGCCCATTCAAAGGAAGTTCAATAAAAAGATTCTATAATCCAGAGATTGCAAATGTACAGACTTTAATATGCTTTCATATTTCATGTCTTTTATGAATATGGGCAAAATGCAATGCTGTATCTGCCACGTGATTATCAAAACTCAATGAAAAGTGAAATACATTAATCGTTTTTAGAGATAGACCTGAATGTTTTAGTAAGACAGTATCAATACTTTGCATGTGATACAACTCTTTGACTTTGTAATTGGTGCTCTGCTGGTACATGTTTATATGTTATAGCAGGCGGAAAAAGAATTCTTTATGTTTAACATTGTTAAAAAGGTGACAATGGTGTTAAATCATTAAATAAAATCATTAAATAAAAAAGGGCATGTGTTTAGCACAGTAGGAGAAGAGGATCTCTAATCTTACTGCGGGATCGCTATCAAGAGATGCACAATTTTTGATAATCGGGGTTGCTGATGATCGATCGTCTCGGCGCCCCATTTCAAATCAATGAATAAAGAATATAAGAACTGTGGTTAGCAGTCGCCTTATACATAGCTTATGAGTGTGAATTTCCCCATTGTGGGACTAATAAAGGCTTATCTTATCTTATCTTTAATCAATAAAGGTTAAATACATGTTTTACTTCATTAGAAGACTAAACGCTGGATATTCAAATTAGAACTCGTCACTGGCAATTAAACACAAGTGAACGGGGAAGAACATAGACTACATATGTTTTGTCTAATTATTTTAGTGATAAATTCCACAAAAAGGCAAACATTTAGTTAATTAGTGCAGCATTATGATTAAATATTAAAGTGGTATTTTAGATGTATTGGTGTTTAGGTGTCCTACCTTATTAGACACCCACATTAAAACACAAATGTAGTGAAATAGAGCAGTAACTGAAACATCCTAGCTTACCGAGTACAATACTGAAGTATTGAAAAATACAGAAAATATTTCAGATTACTATTAAAAAATACAAAAATATTTTAAAAGGACTGTGGGTGTAATCTGTGATTGTTTGTTGTTGTAAGTGAGTACAGCAATGACATGAAATGATTGGCATGGTCCTTTTAAATATAATTAACTGAGATTAGTGTGTCCGGTCATCACACATTTGATATGAAGTTGTCTATAATAATAGACACATCTTTTAAAAATTTAATTGTTTTAATTGCTGATTACCTTTGACAATTAAGAATGTCATTACTAACTTAAGGACATTTGTTAAGACCTTCAGGTTGGCAATGCCATTTTTAATTTGACAAATTAATTAGATAAAATCTGGAAGCTAATGGCATTAAAAATTGTATGACTTAAAATCACATCTCAAAATAAGGTGACAATTTAGAAAAGTAATATAATCTGGGTATTTTAATAATTGTAACTGTTTAATAAATAGAGTCTGAAAAGTGTGGTACTATGAAAAGAATCATCGCATTCACAAACATTTAAAAATGCATTGCATGTCCTCTGAAACAAAAATGTTTCAGAACTGTCAAACTGAAGACCCAGTTTGTAGTAGAATGGAAAAAACTTCTAAACAGCTTTTGAATATTATTATTTTTACTTATTATTTTATGGTTTATTCAAATCAATGCATTGTATTTTAAGATCGGGCTCTATTTCTGAAAGTCTGTAGAAGACAGGGTTTGTTCAGGACTTGGACCTGATTGTTTTGGGCTGTAAAAAGAAGCCAAATGACTTTTAAAAACTCTTAAAAGGACAGCTTCTCACTGTTCAGTAAGCACCTGATACACTTTAACACAGGGCTACTTTAGAACCAGAAACAAAATGTCCTGTGTGAGCAATGAAAGACCTGCTTGGCAAAAAATACACCGGTAAAAGATAGTGAAAAGATATTTTGGTAAGCAGATATGTACTTTATAACAAATATAACGGTGTATCCTACGCTAAAGTTCTTTCTTTCCTTAAGATAGAAGAGTGCATTGATATGAGGACAGAATTGCAATGGTTAGCATTTTTCTTTGAAGATTCAAAAATGCATCAAATAATAACTAAACTAATGTGCTATGGTCTGCAGAAACTTCCATCAACCAACGTGGTGAGGTATGAAAATATTTTTCAAATTTAATGATAACTGCAACAGATATTAGAGGGGTCATTTAATTTTTTAAAACATCTGTGCAATAATTCCAGTATTGAAAAGGCAGACCTTATGCCTTCAACAAGTTCTCCAGAAGGGTGTTCATTTAGGCCCACTAGGTGCATTATTTCTTCTAATGCATTTTTTATTCAGCTGAAAATACATTAGAACGATAAACTCCACAAATACATAATAACAATGAACTAATACCGTGTTTCCCCGAAAGTAAGACAGTGTCCTACATTCTTTTTACCCCCAAAGGTCCCACTATGTCTTACTTTCGGGGTATGTCTTATATTGGAAAAAATGTCGATTTTTGTTTTAACCATAAAATTAAC
>JAYDZF010000008.1:8132266-8149530 GCA_034509105.1 Microcambeva barbata | reverse complement strand
TATATATATATATATATATATATATATATATATATATATATATAGAGAGAGAGAGAGAGAGAGAGAGAGAGAGAGAAGAGAGAGAGAGAGAAGAGAGAATATAGTATACTGAGTTTATTGGACACCCCAGTTAAAAAAACAAATATCAAGAGTGACCTCTTTGTAATCTCTCCAGCTATCATAACAGCCAAACTTCTAAGAAGGACTGTCAAGTATTTCTGTTTAAAGCATTTGTTATGCTGGACACTGATGTTGGTCAAGAAAGATTTAATTGACATTCCATTTCATTCCAATTCCAAATGATATGTATTATTATTAGTAGTAGTACATTGGTTCTTTGGGGCTGAGCATAGTGCTCAGTGCAAGGCTTTTTTAAACCAGACTTTCCTTTGGTCTTTATAGACATTTTGTTTGTGCACTGGAGCACCGAAAAGAGCCTTCCTTAAACTTGGAAGCATATCTTTTATTTTCTGTAATTGATTTATTACACCTCTTAGCAGTTGTTGTGGCTGAAACACAAGAGCTGTCCCAATACTTTTGTCCATATAGTGTACATTTTAATACTAATCAGAGGTGCACTCTGGCACTTCCCTTTCTAGGAGCGCCTGCTTGCATGCTACTAGTAGTCAGTGTTTTCTTTCCATTATGGTTTCTGATTGTAAGCTGTGTGTTTTAGGAGGAAGCACCGGCACGTCCCCAACTACCTCAAGCACTGGCACACCATCTCCCTCTGGAGCAGCGCATCTTCTCTCTCCTTCCTGTTCCCCTCCCACCTTTCACCTGGCTCCTAACACTTTCAATGTGGGCTGCAGGGAAAGCCAGCTATGTAACCTTGGGTTGTCCGAGTATCCTGCTTGTGCTCGCAGCAACATGTCAACCCTGCAGGGCTACGGAGGACTAGCTGACGGCTCCTACGGGCGTCTTCAAACATCAGGGGGCAGCGTGGCTACCGCCCAGCCTTCAGACTCCTTCCTGCCCCAAAGGACTTCCTCTTTAATTGCAGCAGGAATGCAGGGAAGCACTCACACATCGCTGGCTGCCAACAGTAATGGTGGAGGAAGTGGCAGCGGTAAGATGGATGCTTACGGAAGCCAGTTGTCATCTTTCCCCACCTCCCAGCTCCAGTATGTGATGCAGGCCGGGGCTAGTAATGCCTCTGGATCATCCTCCTCTCCAGGATCGTCACCTTCATCAGCCCACATGTTTTCTGGGAGCCATCACCACATGCAGCAGGGCTCGTATAATGCATTTTCCTTGCACAATCCTTACAACCTGTATGGATACAACTTTCCAGCCTCACCACGCTTAGCTGCAACTTCAGAAAAGTCTCAGGCTGGTCTACTCTGCTCATCGACTTCTGCTGGAACCTTTGCTGAGCGGCAGTACCTTTCAAGTGGCGGTATGGACAGCATGCACATGATAGGGAATCCCAGCAGTAGCCAGCAGGTGTCTGCTGCCTGTGATGGTCGCCAGTATAGCTCTTCATCTCAAATGTCCATGCATATGGTATGAAAAAAACAATTAAAAAAAGGAGCGTAATGTGCAACAGCTCAGCCTGTGGCCATACATTAATTTACCTTGCCCTCATCAAACTCCGGTGGTCTTTGTTGCAGAACATTGACAATTGACAAAGTACATGTAATCAATTCATCTTTTTAATATGCACAGGCCTTAAACTAAAATCACTTAAATTTACAAAATAAATTAGCTATTTATGTTTTGTTGTTGTTGTTGTTTATTATACCTGTTAAATTAGTCAAAATATGTATAAGCTTTAAAAGACTCTTCACAGTTTTCAACCTCAAAAACAGCAACAATGTTGGTGCACTTGATGTATTCTAGTTGGACTTGGTGCAATAGTGGACTCAGTGAATCAGTTTTCATCTCATCTTCTAAACAGGAGATACCCACATCTGATCTTGATTTTATGTCATTGTACTTTGTTTGAATATCATATAGAAGAAAAGGAAGATTTCCTAAGGAATCAAGCAAAAGAATGAATGAATGGAAATGCAGTTCAAGCAAATAGAACATAAAACGGACAATAAACCCAGTCTAAACATACAGTAAATTACAATAGTGTGTTTAAGCTGAAGGACACTAATAAACAAAGACTGAATTCGTATTTGGATTCCTGTTACATGTGGCAAGTTGTATGTACTTGTTTTATTGGTACTTGCTTATATATTCATAAGAATCTCCATTTAAAAGGTAATGTGTGAAAACATAGAAACACAGGTTATGTTTTGGCGTGCTGTAGAAATGTAAAGTATTTAATTGCTAAGCAACAATATTGTTTTATTGCCAGTTTATGGTGACCCAAAACAAAGGTGCAAAAGGAAATAGGTGCCAAGCACAAAGTCTCAATAACTTTGTTCAGTGGACATATATTGTTTGGATATATCTGACACCATAGTGATTGAACTTTCAGAAAATGGCGTGTGTATAAACAGGGTAGAGTTTCTTCTCTAACAATAGACACATTGTAAATAGTATAAACACATAGTCAAAATCGGTTTGAACCTTTTCTTAAAGGTAGGAACATGTATTAAAAAATATTCTGTGCCTGTATCCAATGCAAAACAAAACCCTCATCTTCACAATTGAAAAGTTACACAAGTCGCTTTTACAACAAATAATCAAAGTTCAAAGCTGTTTTTTATGCATGAAAGTCACTCAGAGAAATGTGGACATCTGGACAGGGAAGCAAAAATCGGTGTGTCCTTTAAACAATTCTGTTGCAACAATGGGTCTGAGACAGAATGGCTTCATGAAGATCTAAAATGGATATATAATAATTATAAATAAAATGATTGAATGTATAATTCTTTGTACTTTTGACTAATTGTGCAGTTCACATTTACCATTTTTGTTAATGTTGCGTTTAAATTTGCCATCTGTTTTAAGGGATATAAAAGAGATACTGACTGACTTTTTTCAGGTCTGTTTTTAATTCACTAATAATATGTATTTATGGTCACTCCATCTTGTCTTGGTCATGCTGCTTATTATTCAGGGATTCACAGACAGGCTCCAGTGGTTTAGAAGCATAATCAGCATCGTTCACTCTCGCTCTCTTTCAAATCACCTCCCATTACGTGAGCAGTTTCATCCATGAAATATCGGATCTGAATCGTCATCAGAAAATGAAGGGGTAGAATACCACGGAGACATCCCTAACAATTAGAAACACCTGTTTTCCAAACTCCATGCATATTCGGTTGCAGATTGGATGATTTCAGAATTTGGCAGAGCTCCATTTATCTGGAGATTATTTCCAATAATTATTCACGTTTATTTGTCAGACAAAATTACTCCATATGACTTATTAGGCATGCCAATCAAGTTATTCCATGCAGGAATATTAGGGCTCCTAGGGAAATATGCACAAGACTAATCAATGTCAAAGTCTTTTGCTGGCATGATCAGATGTATGTCATTAATGATTATATTAATATGATACCAACAACTATATATATATATATATATCCTAATAATTACTATGATTAAAAATATAACATAATAAACTCAGATGTGTCCCATTATTGTAAAGCTCATCTAAAGTGTGGATCTGTAAAAGAGGTTCGTAATATATATTATTGTATCCAATTTTTTCTATGCTCTTTAATATTTTTTATTCATCTGATAAGTCTTAGAAGTGAGTCTTGATGTGAAGTGTTAAACTTGTTTCTTATACCAGATTACAAAATCTCGGGGCCACTTTAAAGATATGACTTTAATTTTAGTCAAATGAGTCATTTTAGTTAAACTTAAAAGTGAAGTTTCACAGATCTAGTTTTTAATAGTCGTTTTAAATTGTAATTGTTGTAACAAAAGAATTGTTTTCTTTTGTTTGTCTTTTTTTGTTTGAGTTTCTATACGATAAACTTAAAACGAATGTACTTTCTCTAAGATGACACTTGCATACTATTTTAAAGGTCTAAGGGGTCTTTCTCCTTTAATATTTCACCTCACCACTGGACGTTTTTATACATGCTTTTATTTTTAACACTGCAACGGTTGTTTTGGCTTCTCTCTCCTCAGGAAAGCGGTGAGAACGAGTGAGATGGAGCAACAGGACAGAATGTAAACTAAGATTGGGACATCCAAAGTGCCAAAGATCTGATGAAATGAAATGAAATGAAAAGTGACTTAAGGAAGTTATAGACTGCAAAAAGTGTCAGACAAAAGAAGACATATTTAGGCTAGCACTTTTGAGTTGAATGAACTGGATCTCATAATGTAATAATAAGAAGTTGCATAGTTCCAGCTCAGCTTCAACCTTTTGTGGGTCAAACACGTCTGAGAACAAAAGAGCCCTGCTAAGCTGCTTCCCACTTCTAATGAGATAAGTCCGGTTTGGAGAGGTTCTGCAGATCATGTAAGTAACCCTTCTGAAGAACTAAAGACTGGATTAGACATCTTACTTCTTTTTAAGCTTGAGACCAGCTGAATATAAGAGCTGAGTTGTGAATTGTGAGTTATGGAATGAAGGGGATGAGGCCTGGTACTGGGGTCTCAAATTGCCTCCTGACCACATGAAGCCACACGTCTAGAGTGAAAGGAGTTTTGAGAGGGTGTTGTCTGAGTTTGGGGGGAATGGTACACAGATGTGGAGTGTAGGTTAAGGTGGGCTGATATACTGTCGTGGTTGGACGTGGTTGGTTATTCAACATGCATCAGATCAATGATACAACATATATTTTCTTAGTGTATTATAAACTTTCATAACAATAATCATTTTTGAAATTATTAATAAATATGGCAAATACAGGGACACCCAAACATAATATCCTACAAAGCTAATGGGTAAACAGCTCATTATTAAGTTTATACGTAATATGCTGATTTTTGTCTAATTAAGTTGGTCTGCCAGCTCTTCTGTGTGGATTGATGTGAAATTTCATAACCACAACATTTTAATGGTGCACAAGCTTCTTATCATTCTTAGCTCTGCTCTTAGAATGGGAAAATTTGAAAAAAAAAGTTTTTCAAGTGTAATTACCAATTGCTTGATACAAGACAAAAAAGACACAATTAAAACATAGCACACATTAACAAGGGTTATGGCCTTGTCAAACATTATTGCATTTCAATAAAGTCCCTGAATCTGTATTTTGTACAACAAATAATAAAGAATCATATGATTTCGAATCTTGTGTTTAGAAATATTGAGAGCCATGACCCATCATTGCTTGCCAAGGCTAAGCATTTGGTCAATCTTCCTTTTATTTTATATACATGAACTTTCAAAAACTAGGAAAGTCACAAGCACATTTGTACAGAGTCGTTTATATTAATACTGTCAAAATCTGTTTTAATTTCTAGGCCGTGTAGTTTGGTTCTTTTTATTGCACCTACATTTTAGTAAATGTGTGTTTGTTGCACTGTGATAAAAAACAGTAATGTTACAAAATTAACTCTTGGAAGAAATGTTTTTCAAAATATATATCAACATATAGATTTTTTTAATTATGTAAATAAACAGGAAAACATCCTGATGTGTTGTATATAACAATGTAAAAACAATGCATCACCAAATGCATGGATTTCTATTTTCCACAAAGAGCCTCCTCTGTCCTGGTCTAAGTCTCTGAGCTCACATTCGGCTACTCCATTCGTTACGCTTGTTATTTTCACAGGAAGTTTGTTTAACGCTCTATAGACAGACGATTAACAGCCATCATTTAAGTTGCCTCAAAATGCACAGCTAATCCAGAGCACCAAAGCCCACCACCCTCCCAACGCTTGAACATTCTGGGAAATATTCGACCGACACACATGTGTATGATAAATCACCTTTATAATGCTTGTCACATAAAATGTTATTATGACTGGCTTAAGACTGTGTCTGTTGAGTCAAAGCTAATGCGGAGAACTCTGGTGGCATGCAGTTTTTGGTCAGGCTATGTATAGAAAGCTGTAGATATGTTCAGTGTGCGTGTCTGAATGTGGGATTGAAGAGCACTTGTTGCATTCCTCTGCAGCCTTCACCTGGACCTTTCCAGTCAAATCTGACTTTCATGGACATTTCATGAGTGACTTCCCAAATAGCCTTGTTGTTAAATACTGATCAGACTGATTGCTTTCAAAATGGACATTCTATTCCATGACCAAAGCTCAATTTATTTGCTTGCTGAACATGCACTTATCTAAAGCTTTACCCTTGTGCTGGCTGAAATTGAACATTTTTGCATATTTTAGGTCTTTATTTTAAACCTTTGAACCCAAAGAGAATGTCAACATTCAGAAAGTAAGTTCAGGTGTCCAAGCCCTAATCAAATTTAAACATTAATTATATAAATACATTATCTGCTGTCAAATTCTTAATTTTTGGTTGTAGTACTTTCAAAGGTACATCAAATATTAATGCTTATTACTTCTGAATAGGCTGTTCAACAGACTAAGTGTATGTTCAAGGATACATATAAAATGCATGTAAAAATTAGAGTAATACTTTGACATTGTACTTTCACTTGACTCTCAATACTTACATTTTATGAAAACAGTTTAGTCTAATCACTTACATTATAATATCTGAAATGTAGAGACCATAGGCTCTTCTGGACCAAACAAATCTTCAAATCTTGAGCAAAAATATTTGACAATTTCAGTGATAATTGTAATAAAATAGTAAGAAAAAGCTTGATGTTGCATAAATTGAACCAGTTGGGGGTAAATGTGTACATACACTTTTAAGCAGAACTGCATAGTAATAAAATAAATGTGTTTTATTCATGTATTTTTAATGAGAAATATTTCTAGAAGCATTGTGTTGTCTTAGATGCATACAAACACATGTTATTTCAGCTTAAGAGGAGAAATCTATTACTATCTCTCAGTGAACAATTCTACAGTCATTGTATAGGGGTGTTAGTATCAATGGCATGGAGCAACAGATGGTTTCCCAGATTAATTTGCAAACCTATGCCGACACACCACATGTGTTACAGCTGTGTGGCTATGTAATTAAAATTGCAGGTGCTATACTGGCCTCCCTGCAGTCCAGACCTGTATCCGATTGAACATGTTAAGGACATTATGAAGTGCAATATTCAACAACAGAGAGAAACATTTTAATAGCTGATGAATCTTCTGAGCCTCTTAAGAAAGAGAGAAAATAAATTCTTAACAGCTACAATTGCTCATGTAAAGTATGTTGTTAAAAACGTAAGGGAATATAAGGCAGTGCTAAAATGCACAAATTTAACTAGTTGAACCTTTTTGGAATTAGGTATGAATACCCCCATTCTGATTTTTTAAAATGTGTTCCAATCACGTCATGTAAATCATTAAAATACTGAGACTGTGAGGATTTAAAACACCTTTACAAAGCATATATAAACCTTTGACTTCAGTTGTACACCAGAAACAATTTCAAAGAGCCAAAACGACACAATTACTTTACTGACGCAATTCTCTAAACCTAAGACTGATATGCGTTGTGCTTTGAAAGAACACACAATTGATCATCTTTGGTTGTACTTCAGAACCTGTATAAAAATTCAATTTTAGATGTCTGACAACAACTGTATTTTGGGCATCTTTTTTCCACCCTGTGGGCCAGTAAATCCAAGCAGCTCTATAGATGGGGTTTATGCACTAATCCCCAGCACCTGCTTTACTCAAGGAAGTCCTGAGTTAAATTTATGCTGGTAAGGAGAGCCCATTTGGAAAAAAAATAATTAAATGTTCAATTGGTCAACTACAGCATTGATCCTGGATTTTATACCACAGACTAAAAACAAACCATATCTTCATTTAACAACTATTAAAATGTGTTCATCTACAAAATCTAATGCTTTCACATTAAATTATAGGAATAATAATAAACATTAAAATATATATTAAAAAGTAAGTCACTAGGCTACAGTGGTAATGACATATTAATTGATTTGTCTATAAAAAGATTAAATTCTAAATTTCTGAATATAAACATTTCCAGTTTTTTTAATAAGAGCTAAAATTAACATTTATCTAACAACCATGTCTAAGATTGGAACTTTATTTTAAAAGCACTGAGCAATCAGTCTTTACACTGGGTAATATTTCATCTAGAGTAACTTGCTGAGTTCTAGATGCATAGTGTTTGACCATTTACATACCAGAGGTATTTTCAGTATCCATATGAAGATTCTACACATTAATTAGACATTTATAAAAAATCAATTTATCCACTTGTTATGTAAGCGAACAATACACACATAAAAGTGATTTGGGTGTAGCACACTCCACGCTAAGCTTTCAATCGCACTTAAGTTCTGCCATATTGTACTTGGTATGAACATGAAGTAATGAATATGAAACTGTGCAACCCTGACCCACCCCCTCCCCAAAAATATGTGTATAAATCCCATGTGGATATATGAAAATGAATCTGAGTGGAAATTGACCGGGCTCAGCTCTGGCTTTGTAGCTTTATGCAAGCCGCTGCCTTGGTGTTATGCCTCAGCCCTAATCCACTTAAAAGCAATTACAAGGCTGTTACTGTGATCACCATTCTGAAAATGAGAATGGAAGCGGGCCACAGGAGGGAATAACAACAATGGCAGTCATTTATTCCAGCACTAGATTTTACTCTTCTCTGTTCAGTGCTGCAAATGCTTAGCTGCTGGATTTTACTCACTAGTAATGAGGGATGCAATAAGTGTTTTGGTAAAATGGTGGAGGTGTTGTGTGGCAAGTTCATTTGAGCTCAGTTTTTTGGGGAACAGTTTCTGGTCAGGAGTATTAAAGGAACATCACATTTAATTATATATTTACTTTTATATATTTACATTTACTTCATTCCCACTAAAATGTACATTTGCCCTCAGTACAAACATGTAAAGAAGATTCTAAATGAATTGCTGATTTAAGGAAAATACTAAGCATAATAAATGTCAGTAAATTCCATATGGTCCATTGTTTTCATGACAAATATACATTTTATGTATTGATGCCTTAAAAATTGCTGCACAGACTAAAGATTTGTTTGTGTTCTATCACCTTACTTACTAATGGTTAGGAAGTGTTGAGTAAAGACCAATGCTTGTATGGACAAAGCCTCCTTTAATACGTAGTCATGAGTCCCTCAGCTGTTTCAATCACCAATCCATCACCAACGTTTTAAACAACTGTAACCTTAAATGATTATTGTTTTAGTGTAAGCTACCCTACATGCATGATATTGGGGACTTGAGCAAGGCACTCAACTCTCTCTATTGCTTAGCCTTTTTGAATCAGTGTCTGTTAAATAGAAAAATTAAAATGTTGAGTGCTTTGCAGGCTTCAAACTGTAAATGCTTTAAAACTTACAAAACATAGATTTATTTATACATTAATCAATTAAGTTAAGATAAAGAAATTTAATTAAGATGTATTATCAAATTATAATTTTGCAGAATGTCCACTTTTCTGGAAAAGTCCTTAAATTATAATAATAAATTATAGCAGGCACAGAATACCAGAATTCACAAAAGAAAATAAAACTTTCAAATAAATTGACCACATCTGTTTTTGATTGTACAAGGGATTAGAGTCTTTACTAATTTGATTAAAATATTCTCTGGCCCAAGCATAAATAAATAACTAACTTGGAGTGTAACCTTCATGAACTGAAACCATTGCTGGAGCCTTAATTTATGTTACTATTATGTTTTGGGGTTGTATTTAGAATACACACACACAACACAGGGCTTTCACAGCATCCCACACCACACATTTATTTAATTAGGCAGAAAGCAGACCTCGCAACATTTTCCTGCTTATTTATGATGTGTGATGTGGCCAAAGGCCTACCAAGAAGGAAGTGCCCTGTTTTGGAGTTTGGTACAAATTTATTCCTAGTCATAATTCTTCACAGCATTTATGTCCCAGTAGAGGTTGTAGGGGGTCGCAATTAGTCGTGTCTCAACGCTACATCAGTCTTGGAAAAAGTAGCGTAGGAGTGCATGAGAACAATTCGACTTGAGTTTACTTCAGCTTATGTATCTAGTGCATTTTGTGATTACCATTTATGTATTTAATAATGACATTTCAAGTGTGTAAGAAGTGAGTTATACTGATGTTGTCAATAGTTAAATATGACTTTTTGCCATACTTTTGCATCTCTTACTTTGGTTATAGAAATACATTGCTTTTTGTGCCAGTGCATGGTGCTTATGTTCTGGTTTCTAATGATGTCTGATTAATGTGCAAGTCTGTAGGTAATTTTATATTTTTATGATCTGGTTTAGCCAGAAAACGTTTACAAACAGAGAGGTCAATGTGTGTATTTGGCCATGGTGTGTGTGTGTGTGTGTGTGTGTGTGTGTGTGTGTGTGTGTGTGTGTGTGTGTGTGTGTGTGTGTGTGTGTGTTTGGCAATGGTGCAGAATGTTTGTTGAGTGGAAAATGGCTTCTAAAGCTTCTCTACTCACCTTTCGCAGTGGCAACATTTAGCACTGAGCGTCTCGCCCATCTATGCCCCTCTTCCCTCTCGCCAGGACCCTACCCTCAACCATATTTCCATATTAAGTTTTCACAACCTGTTTTAGGAGTGATCGAGAGGATAAAGTGATTTTACAGGAGTAATGCCCTTCAACAGATGGCCAGACCAAACTTTAAAAGAGGGCGGTATGAAGTTAGACCTTGGGTAGGGGGGCATTGGGGGTCCAATGTGACAAAATGCAAAGTGGAATTTGCCAGCCCCTCGATTCCAGAATAGGCCCAGGGAAAGAGCTTGCAAGCATACTATGGCATGTCTTTCGCAAGCCAGGCGAGTTTGGATGACAGCTGCGATGTTTATAGGCCAGCTTCGATGACAGTCAGGAGGGGATAGCTCGGCTCTTTTCAGACAGGAATTAGGTTTGTCATCAGATTCTAAAATCCAGCTGATTTATGACATTTCCACTCTTATTTTCCTCAGTAGACCTGCTTTCACCTTTCTCTTGAACACAGCTTTATCAACACGCTGGATATTCTAATTTTCTAATGATGCAAAGAATATGTGTTGCACAAGCAGATAACCATCGTTTAATTTTTGTTGATTGGGTCCCAAAAACATTGGTGTTGTTTTGATTACAGTGAGTTTAAAATCAAAATCACATTGCTTAGTTAATGGAGAGAGAAAAAGTAGTGTGTGTGTGTGTGTGTGTGTGTGTGTGTGTGTGTGTGTGTGTTAACTAGTACATGTCTCAGACTCCTAACTGAAGTGTATAACTTACTGGGTTTCTCAGGAAACTCCAAACAGAACATGATGGTTAAAGCAATCGTTTAGCAGAAGAAATTTAATCCTACAAAATAAAATGCCTTCCATCCTGTGGTCAATGTTATAAATACTCTACTAACATCATGTTCCCTCTAAACCCCTTATAGCTGATCAATTCCAAAATGTTTTTTTTTTTGTTCTTTTTTTTACAGTAAGAAAACCAGAAGATTATCAAATGTTAAAATAGTTATTTAAATTTGAAATACAGTGTTTATACATCAAATGTACTTCATGATAAATGGATGTTAATAATGTAGTAAAATGATAACAAACATATTAATATTTTCATTTTGTTTTACAATAAATAAAGGGTATTATTGGTTAAGAGTTCCTGGATGTTTTTCACTGATACCACAAAGAAAAGAACACAGATCAGATGAAACTGAACAATTTGAAGGGCTGTCCTGGCAGACTGAACTCACAGCCATTACAATTCCAATTTTATATATTAAAATATAAAAGTCATGATATTAGCTTTAAATCCTACAACAATTGTACATTGTAAAAGCTAACAACAATTTATTGTATATTAAGGTATAAAATGAGATTAAAAATTAGATGAAAGGACGCTAAAGCTACCTTACTTAATTTTTGTATTCCAGATTTTACCTCATTTAAACTTTAGCTGTATTTCAAACACAAATCAACCAAAGCAACGTTTCCTCACATCTTAAAAAATGACACCCAGTTATTTGACACTTCCCCTCCTCCTTAACCACGAAATTTATATTCCCCTCTCAAATGAGCTGCAAAAGACACAAGTGCATACACACAATTCAAACAACACTTTGAAAGACACAGACAGCTCATATATTTCTACTGTCCCAATAACTGATAACTGATTGCTACCATTTTTTGTGCACTTCATGCAAGGCTTTATTGTGTTATTGCCTCACACTTGCTCGTGCATCTCTCTCTGGGTTGTTAACTGAGAGGATTTCACAAGTTGTAAATTCTGAGCAGATACATAAATCACTGGACAGCCTGGGTAGAGGATTGAAACAAGATCTGACTTTCACTCTGTGGGTCACTATCACTATTCTTATATCACTATAACTGGTCCAATGATGTCTAAAGCTTAACGTTTCTGAAATATTTAATATCAGCACGAACAGAATGTTTTGTAAGGACTCATTGTTGTTTTTTAACATTACTATTTTTGTCAAAGTTGCAGATTAAAGCAGCATTTCAATTTTAAATAAATTATTTAGCATTTCTTTATCAACATATTCTATGTATGTTAAATTATTAAAATGTTAATTTGTGTTAGTGGTGTGCTTCATTAGGCAACCTTTGAAATTATTGCAAATTTAGCCTATAGGATGTGTCATATTTAAGCTTTTTTCAATGCCATAAATTCTCTATTAAGCACAAAATAAACCAATTTAACTAGTTAGCCAATAAAGACTGCATAGCTTTGGATAGTCTACCATATTTATGTAGAGACCAATAGAAGAGACTGACAATTAGACAGTTGATGCTCTTTGGCAGGCCCAATGCCTAAATTTATTTTCATTAGTAAAATGCTTAACTAAATGTCCATACAAAGCCGAGACATACAAACAGAGACAAAGATCTATGTTCTCAGACAGTTTTATTTATAAGAATGTACTTGTACTTGTAAATGTGCATTACAATAATGCATGCAGCCACCCTACACATATATAGCCTGTTTATACACTATAGACTCAAATTATTATGGTCACTTCATACATCCGATGGTTGTGGCAGCATTCTAAGCTGTGGATTGTTTTCAAGGCATTTGATGGGCCCATGTATTCATGTCGAAGACACTCTCAACCAATTTGGGTATAAATCCATCTCTGTTACTTACATACGTGCTGTCTTCCAATGGCCAGATGATCTTCCAACAAGGACCAAGTCTTTCAAGGACTACCCTGGCTACTTAATTCTTCAGACTTGAACCAAATCAAACATCTGTGGGACCAGCTGTTGTGTTTGCTCTATGAATTCTTCCCCACGCAACCTCCAACAGCTGTGGAATGCATTGCAGTTAGCATGGCTCTAGAAAACTACAACATTCCAGGACCTTATAGTCACTCCAAGCCCGCTTGGTTGCTCTACTCCTATTTAATTTTTGATCATAGTAATGTGACTTAACAGTGTATTTTAAGCAGAATTTATTTAGACTGGTGATTTTTTTCTCATATTGCCCATATTGTCTTGATTATTCACCCTGAACCCCATTTGTTCTTACCATATGTTGAACCAAATATATGCACATGTGAAGCATATTCAGACGCCTGGGTTTCTCCCCATAGCATTTTGATGTCAGGGCTCTGAATTGGAGCGAATGACACACAGCTCTCAGGTTCACACTGGCAAATCTCTATGAGAAATATCTGCTAAATAGAGAGCAGACATGAGCATGTTGTAAGATTGAACTCTGAGCAGGTGTTTTTGAGGTATGTCAGCCAGCATGGATGAGCAACTCGTGGACCGCTGTTCGCTCAGGAGTGAACATGGAAAACCAGGTGCATGGATAGCGAAAAGCTGTCCCAAATACTCCAGTGGTGCAATAAGATGGCCTCATCACCACCTCCTATGCCACCTCCTCATGATCCATCATAAGCTGACAGATTGTGTTCATGGCTGGCTTTCTGCTCCATAAACAGTCCTGTGTGGATTGCTTTTTTGGGCATGATTGCCTGCAATCCCAGTTATGCAGCCTGTGTGAAGGCCCAGTAACACACCTCCACTTGTCAACCTGGGAGTAGCCCTGAATGACCCCAGGCCTGGCTTATTTTTGTTTCAACTCTTATACCGCCTTATTTCTCCATGTATGTCCTTCTCACTCTTTTATTCTACACCCCGACTTTCATTTTGGCTTTAATGGCTCCTTCTCATTAATCATTGCTTATTAGAGGCGGAAAATGTAGACAACACCACGTGTGGATATGAGGGGTGTTTTTCGAGGGGTGGCAACAAGTTTGCAACTTTTCAAAAATATTCTGTCCTCAGCAGGGGTTGTGCCATGAATCTGTCAGCCGCTAAAAGCTTGCACTCAACAGAGACCGTCACTTACTCTGTTCAGTTTAGAGCAAAGACATTCGCACTAGCAATTAGTAGTTAATAAATCAAGGCATTGCTTGATGTCTGCTCTGTTGGGTGCAGGAGGATCAGAAGGGTATCCACTAACCTGATTTTAGTTTGATTAATTAAAAATAGTGTTGTTAGTATAGACCAAAAAAGAAACAAGTAACTGGTTGATTTTGGTTTTGTGTTTAACTGCTAACCTTAAGATTACATATTATCGTCAAAATTTTCAAGAGAATAAGATGTTTTTTTCATTTCTTTTCATTAACACTATTCTCTCTATTCTGTAATTGTGCTTTACTATGTAATACTAATGGTTTGTCGTGCAAACCCCACTTATATTTGAGGCTTCTACTTAAAAACTTGTGAATAATACACAGTCATGTTATACAGATCAGAAATAACATTATTACCAGCGGTAGATAACTGAATTACCTTGATTCTCTAAAGTAAACATTTTATCCTTCAACTTGATAGGCAACTATAAGAATTTGAGTTTGACAAGGGCCAAACTGAAGCTTGTGAGGTATTTCAGGTCTGCAGTGGTCACTATCTATCAAAAGTGTTCCAAGAAAGGAGCAGTGGTAAACTGGAGGCAGGGTCATGGCCGGCCAAGGCTCACTGATGCACATGGGGAGTGAAGGACAACCTGTGTGGTACGATTCAACAGACGAGTTACTGTAGCACAAACTGCGGTTGAATTTAATGCTGGTTCTGATAGAAAGGGGTCAGAATACAGTTTGCTAAAAATTAATTTTCAGGCTTACTTATTTTTTTGTGTAAATGCTATTGTTTATCATAATTATAAACCTAGAAGTAATTAATCAATTTCAAACACAATTAAATGTTGTTTTCAGTAAACCTTTCTATTAATTAATGGTATGAAGAATGCAGCTTGTTGATTGCATTGTGAAAGTTAATGTAGATTACTACAAATGAAAAAATAACAGCAAATGTAGACACACAGTTATAAGGGGAAATAAAAAATGACTGATATAATTAGCTCTGAAATCTAAACTCTCCTTCCTCGGACATGGTATGTTGTGCACTGCTAAATGGAACATTCCGGTGGTTTCCATATTACTGTGATCTCATTGGACTTTTGTAATTATATTAGCACCAACTAAACCTCAGAGATAACCTTACAGGAAAAGATGGTCTCAGTGTTCCCTGAAAAATGTGGGCTATGATTAAATCCAAACAACACACAGCCCCCTGTGCTCAGCAGGCTCCCCCGCAATGAAGTCCCCACCTAATGCATACGCAAGCATGTGACCACTTTTTTGAGAGGCTAATGTAATCCAATATCAGTTGATATACTCTCTGTCTGGTTGCCACTCATGTGTCACCAACCCATTACATTTCTTTTAGATGACAGGGATCATATGACACTGTTTAATTAATGCATTTTATATATATGTATGTATTGAAGTATCAATCACTGGAAACACGTTAATCAGCTTTTACCAAAAAGTCATTCCAATGCAGTATATTAACTGATGAACTAGAAGTCAAAGTTAGATTAATAACCAAAACCAATTAATAAAAAAAACAATAACCAAAAAAATAAAGACACAGGAGTAATTGTTTTTGGTGTTCCAGTTTTAAATATGATTAACCTGCCAAGTTAATGACACGAACACATCCTCTAGTAAGCTCCAAGTTAATGCATCTTACAGTAATTGATTAAATCTTCTGCACTATCACACTAAAACTCCCAGACCCAAGACACAGTGGTGATGAGTGCTACAGTGGGTGTTGAGCTGTAGTCACAATAACCTAGTCATCAGCATTGGGGGCAATGGTAAGTGTGAGTGGAAGGTAGGGAGCTTATCAGTTGTAAATTTTACTGGTTTGTTGACAGCAGGGACACTGATTTACACCAGTTTATGTTGAGACCTTAAAATGCCAAAAGTATCAATTGACTTGTCAAAGTAATGTTTAAATACAATGCATTTGAAATTCCTTCATGTCTTTTAATCTTACAGAGACTTGCATTTTGGTGAATATGTATAACACTGAAAATTAGGAGCTTATAACTTTTATTTTAACTTTAGCTTTTAGTTAAAGTAAAAACCCAACTTTGTTGCAATCTCAATTATAATTACAGGTACCTGAATAAATTATTCGAATGATACATACCACAAGCTTTTGGAGAATGATAAATTCTACTTAAACTTCTGCTTTACATAACATGTAAATTAGGCTTTACCAACAAACACTCAAGGTTGGTTTGGCTGAAAAACTGCCATACGAGCCACTAGAGTACATATTAACAAAGACTCATTCAAGTAGACAGTATCACATCAAACTTCCAATACATTTTAAATCAAAACCTGTCTACCTCACTCAAGAAACTTGTCACATTGCTTGTCATTTGATCTACCAGCAGTGATCCAAAACATATGTCACAATCAATACAAAATGGATTTGCAAGCTCCTGCTATGGCCATCTCAGTCCCCTCATTAAAACACCAAAGAATACTGCAGGGTAAGCTTAAGAGGAATATACAAAGAAGAGTACCTAAAACTAATATTGAGATAAAATGAAATGTCTTGCCTTCCCTGTTTGCATCCTTCCATCTGAAACATGTAATAGGAGAAGACTTTTAGAATTAGAAGAAGTGAAGTTGTAGATAGCCAATCATTGTAGTACATTGCTTTACCCAGATATTTTAACACATGTACAACTGTGCTTTGATAGATTAATGTACGTGTAATTTTAAATCAGGATTTGCTGTTTAAATATTTAGGTGGAAACAAAATATTATATATGCATGAAATCCAGGCCGTGGTAGAGCTCTTGGTCCGGGTACTGGAGTGGTAATCAAAAATGTGTTACTTGAAACCCCACCACTGTTATAATTGTTTTAATTGTATTTGGTCAGTTTTAAGTTGCTCTAGTTAAAAGTGCCCATGGAATTTTTTTTGTCTTCTTAGTTGCAAATTTAAATACCATAACTGGAATAGAGCCTCAG
>JAYDZF010000008.1:8086383-8105201 GCA_034509105.1 Microcambeva barbata | reverse complement strand
TTCACAATTCAACTTTGCTGCTTTCACATCTTCATAAAAAATCTTCTTTACCTTAAAGCAGTGGTTCTCATCTAGTGGGTCACAACCTCGTCACCATAGGTTTTTAACATTTTTGACTTAGTCTAATAGTTTATTGTATTAGTTATTTACTTTTAACAATTAAAGGTTAATAAAATGAAAGTGAATCATCTTTAAATCATAACTTCATAATATGACTCTTAACGCCTATTGTTGTGAATTTGCTACACACTGCTTCCATTCAGACTGAAGTGCAGAGCGAGATAGAGTATGTATTCCCCCAATGTCAGCTTATGTAAAACAAACCTAAGAACTTTTTACAAGCACTGGTTTCTCGAAGGTCCAGTAAAACACAAATAATGTTTTTTAATTCTAAATAAATGCACATGAAGGGTTTAGTTACAAAACTGCTGAAGTTGTGTTGACAGTGTGGAAACAGAAGTTGTTTATGCATGCTTTCATGTGTATAACTCAGATCACAAAAATGAGTACATTTTTAATAGCCAAAATGTGAGTAAAAGCCAGTGTGATATTTGTTATGCATGTGTTAGTGGACTGAGTTTGTTAGTGGACTGAGTTTCAGTAGATGGGCAAAATATATAATGGGCCAGACAAGTTTGATTTTATTTAGCAGGTGAATTTAGAAGTCCAGATTTGACCAGCATGGTGTACTGTGACACAGAAGAGGGTACATAGTGACAGAGGATGTAGAGTTAAGAAGATGTAAAAAATTTTGGGGGTGGTACAGTGAGGGTCAGAGCTGGCGCAGGGGGGCTATGTTTAATTTAGCGGGTAAGGTTACACATCAAATCAATTACAAGAACAAGGAGCTATAAATTGACTGAGCATACCAACAGCTGTGTTCTTATGTTTCTGTTTTTAAACAGATTAAAGGTTGGTCCTAAATGTTCTCTGCTGTGATCTACTAGAATCTGGAAGACAGCATGACTGCTACCACTAAACTATTTTTTACCAAAGTAGCCAGTGTCATCTTTTCATTCTATCGGCCAATGAACAGAGGTGGAAAGAGTACTAAAAACTAAGTAAAAGTAATATTACTCTACTACTATGATTTTTAACTTAGGTATGTGTAAAGTTAATAATAATATTAATAATTATTAATAATAATCTCAAAATCTACTGAAGTTAAATTAGCTAATTTAAAATGTCACGTTACTTTTTAACGAGGGGGGTATCTACTGTTTAATGCAAACAAGTGGTTTTAAATCTCACAATAGTTTTTTATTCAAATATAATAGGATTTGTATTTACTATTCGTAGGGTCACCACCGTTTTTTTTATACGTAACAATTACTTAAATTATTGAAAGTACTTCATACTCTGACATGTGCTTTTTAAATTACTAACCTCTGTTGTTTATGCTCTGTGTATAGTGTTGCCAGATCGTGCTGTTTTCATGCATTTTGTCAGATTTTGAAGATGTTTTGGCTAAAAACCACTGATCTGGCAATATTGTTCATTATGCTAGCTTTCCAAAATGCACATTTTCATTTATTTTTTTTTTATTCCGCAACAGGTGTTATTTCAAATGTTGTGAATTACAATTCTTAATTCAAAAACAATAATCTAAATGTAAAATGACAGGTTATAACTTTAAATCTACATTTAAAAGTAAAAAAATGTGAGTAAATGGATTTTTGTAAATTTGTTACTTTACACCTTTGCCAGTCAACGTGTCTATACTACTCATGCCCTAAATTTAAATTTAGTGTGCTCTCTCAGTCACCCAACCCAATTCTTCAGTCCATAGCTCTCAGCTGACTTTCAGGATTTATCTGTCTCAAGGCCTCTGTGACTGTGAACATGCTTGGGTGTGAAATAAACTTTCTGATAAGCTGTGAACAATGTTGTTGGACATTAATGATCCCCCACACATAAAATGATGGATGGCTGCAGTCCACCCTCTCGCCTTCTGTTCCTAATGAAAGAACATCTCACTCATCATGTATTAAAATATCCTGCTGTTTGCCACAGTCCTAGCCCATCCTACAGTGTGCAGTAATCAGTCTTTTTGGCACTATTTGTCTTTGAGTATGAAAGAGTATACCAAGTCGAATAACTAACTTTTTCAGGACTGTATCGTTCACATAATGTTCGAGAATAAAACTTAATTCACCTATCGTCCACCAATCAGCATGCAGAAAATCGAGGAAACAAAGAGTAGTGATGGATCATGCTTGAGAGAGCTTTTAGTCTGGATTAAGTGCAGTCTGATTTCCACTTGTTTCTACAACGCAATAAACTTTAAGGGGAAATAAGTAAATGCATATCATTTGCTTATGATGTGAAAGCATACATTGCATTGAGCTCAACCAAAGACCATTCTTGCTGATGGCATTAAACTGGTTAGACACGGAAAAAGGTGCATCGTAACAGAAGGTGCCCAAGTAAGGCAGCAAAATATTCTATTATCATAAGAGATAGCATGCAGAGATTGTAAAATGCTCAGTTTGAAACTCTTCAATGCTACTGGCTAGCTTGGCACCTTCTAGCGGGCATAATTGGCTGTGACTGCAGAGTTAGTTGACCGGACTATGTGGGAGTGATAGTGTTTTAAAACACTTGGGTTATAGAAAGGCACCTGTGCATATCTTACAGGTGAAAAGGGTTAAGAGCTTTGTGTGAACTGAAGGAGGCATGAGCATCAGTGTAGCCTCCTCAACCACAATCAGAGATTTGGAGTAACAAGGGAAAACAATTGATGACTTGAAAAGTAAAGTTTAAAAAAAAATTTTTTTTTTGAAGAGCCCTAGTACATTTACATTTTAGTGGTGCAAGTGTGAATGCAGTTGGTATTTTCAAGTGGCTCTTTGACACACCTGCAACATAGCATGCAGGCTTCATCCAACTTGTCTCATGTATAACTGTTTTTTTTGTCTTTAAACGGATGCGTATCACATTTTGACACTCATTTATACATTTCAACATGGCCACATGATATTTACATTCCATAAAGATCTGCCAGTTGTACATGGCTGTGTGGTCTGTAATTTGACTGAATACACATATTAACTGACCAGTCTCGGTCAGTTATATGGATTAAGCAGTGCATTCATCCATAGCAGAACCAGCTATGGTCACTGTCATGAATGGCTGTGAATGACGCGCTGTACACGTCTTTTTCAGCTGGTTCCCACACTCCCTGTGTTTGGATTATGCCGTAATTCTGTTGCTATAAAGCCACAGAGAGCTGTTAAAGCTCGAGAAAAGACCACTTGAGCGGCTGTTTAGGGCCACAGGTTTTCCCTGATCGCAGTACAGTACGTGACCAAAGCAAAGTTGTGTGGAAAGCTGTGGATTGTATAAAGAGCCAAATTAATTGGTGTTTGATGTCAGTTTCAATGAGCAGCCTAATGACTGTGTAGTCTACGAATGAGGTAGCAGCAGATAGCTTTGTATGTGTGTTCAGAGATGGCTAAAGCCGACTGGTTTGTTTTTCCAGCTGTTCGAAGGGAAAGCCCAGTCCCTTGTGACCTATGTTTCTCCAGCTGTTCTCAGATCAGTGAAAGCCCCCAAGTGGCCTCTGCCAGCACCAGTGCATCACTTTAATAAAGATTCTATGTCATATCAATCTGTTTATTGCTTTCATGGTCTGGTTTATTGTGTGTCTATTGTATGACCCTTGAACTTCACATTTGGTTGGAAAGAGACCTTCTAATTTGCACAAGAAAGATCGATATTTTGGTAATCCATCACCTCTCTAGGAAATTTTACTTAATACATTTTAGGCTTCTGGAAGGATAGATCTTTGTGAATACTTTTTTCTATTGGTGTTTTGGTGCTAATTATCAAGTGTTGTTTAACACAGTGGTTAGATTCAATAGTTTGTTACATTTTTATTTTTTCCTCAATAAGCATTTTATTTTTTAACCTTTCATATGGAGGCATTGTTATCCTTGAAAAGACCATTTCAATCAGATGAAAACTAACTGATCTAATTCATCGTGCAATAGGAATAGCTTAGAAAGTGACACCAATAGTATATCAGGGTATATGCTATATGAGGCAATCCATAACTTGTGATGGCAGCAAGAATGCTGAAAGCTACATTGTTATCTTACAGCAATATGTGCTGCTTTCAAAACTTCATCTTTTCCAGGTAATTTTCAACAAGACAATGGAAAACCACCTGCTGCACACATTACAAAGGCATGAATGTAGAAGAAGAATATACAGATACAAAACCTTCTCCAGCTCCTTACCCTGTGTGAACAACAGTACTGATTGTTCATGTGAACGCCCAGCCTGCAACAGAAGCTTTTATCCAAAAGAATGTAATATTGTCACAAATACTATCCACATATTAAAGGGTTAAGGGGCCCTACATATGGCATTGGTGAGACTGGAATTAGCAGTCTTGCGAATGGTACTCCCTAATGTTAGGGGAGTGCTAAGCTACCACTGACATGCCAGCACAACATGTATTACACCTGTATCAAAGCATCAACAGATTTTACTCCGTTCCTTACCTCAAATTATTTATTTAAGTTTAAAGTAAATTTAAACTGGTCATGGATTTTCTTTAAAAGTGTAAAATAATGAAGTTTTTTCAAGAATGTACTAGAATACAGGTTTTGAAGGTGATAGCTGGTGCTTCAGTCCTATCCATGAAGGGTTAAAGTGTGCCATTGTTAATAGCCCCAGTTGGTCAGACATGTCTGTCAGCACAGCTATTACAATCCTGTCTGTTAGGAAAGGGGAGAGTGGGGATTGTGACCTTGGAGCTGAGGCTGAACATTATCCTCTGACTACCCCCAAATACATGTTACTTTTAGAAATCATTGAGGGCACATGTTTGTAATATGTGCATGGTGAACGTAACACCTGTTAATGCATCTTTATGTAACTTGAATTCTTAGTGTTGTGATAACTTCCTGCGGGTATTCCAAAAACACACTTCGACCTCTGTAAAGTGTGTAGTGTGATAATTTCACAATAGTTAGTCATGATGTTTGTGTGTTAGAAAGAATGATATAAACAACCGAGAGGACAGAGAACGTGTTGTCTGCTAGACAAAAGAGCTTTGGAATATTTAGTGTATGAAGCCCTAAGTGGGTTAATAGGCAGATGGTTTGCTTTGTATGAAAACATAGACTTGCACTTGACTACTAAACAAGCACACCAGAGAAAACATGGTGGTCCTCATTGCGCGTTTTATGGAAGGTCAGTAAGTTATTGCATCCTACAGGGAAGATATTCTAGTCCGGTGCAGTACAGACAGCCAAAATAACTTTATTTTAATGCCCATGGTATTATTATGTGTCTCATATGAGGGTTCTGTTAAAAGTTTCGTCCGCTATTGATTTTTTTTTTCTTCGGCAAATAGTGAAAAAAAAAAATCAATGTTAGCTGTGGAAAAAATGCCTATAAATGTATATTTTTATAGTTAAGAAACTGCAAATTACTAGTCAAAAGCCAAAAATTCTGAACTGCAACTTTGCAGGCGTTTACTGTATGTCAACTGTCAATACCATGGTGAAAGAGTGTTTTTAAATTAAATATGTAGATGTTTAGTACTTTGGTTGCCTGATGCACCACTGCTTTCACATCATCATCACATATTTTATGAGCAGCCAAAAAATATCAATCAAGTAAATATTTTATCTTTAAAGTTGTTGTAAGAAACAGCAGAAATCGATGCGTGTAAGGAGTTTGACAAGGGTTAAGGTGGGGTGGCATCTCAGAATATGCAGTTTTTGATGGTTGTTTCTGGTCAGCAGTGGTCAGTATCAAAAGTAGTCCTCAAAAAATCACTGGTATACCAGCGACAGTGTTAGGGACAGCCAAGGCTTACTGATGCTGGTGTGGTCAGATCCAATGGATGCGGGTTCTGATAAAAAGAACATACAGAATATACAGTACAAGACACCAAAACTGTGGTCATAATGTCTTGTCTAATTAATGAATTTTCATACACCCTATTTTGCTGTGGACCGTCATAGCTTCTTGTTCCAGAAAATGCATGTCCCTGAGGAGCAAAAACAGAAACTGGATTCAGAGTAGCCACCACATTGTGAGGTTCTCATCCATGAATTGTGTTTATTTGTTTGCACCCTGTCATGTAAACCTTCCCATCAACTGCATATGAATCATGTCAGCAGATTTTCCAAGCGTCTTCTTTGCTTTCCATTAAAACCACCCCCAGACCAAACCTCCAATGAATTTACGACTCTCTCTTCACCTCTTCATTCCCCTCTATGCTTCATCTAAACTCCTTATATTCCACCTGCTTCCCACTGGTGGCTTCTTGCTGTCATTGCAAAGAAATTGAAATTACATGCAATCACTGACTACACTCGCTTCACGTATGCTGCGGTGATGGAAAACCTCTGGAACCTGCTGAGAACTCATCTTGAGTTTCAAACCAGTGGGCAAGTCAGTTTCAACACTAGCTCTTATGGTCTTAAGTTAACCCACACACTTAACTTATGTCATGTAATTCATAAATAAAATTTTCAGTACAACCTTGACAAAATGTTAAATTTATTTTTTCACATAAGAAATAATGTAAATAGATTTAATCCGTAAAAATCGCACATAAACTGAGTGGCACCTTATACTATGTTTTGAATCGCCAAAATGTAATTACTGAATTTTAATTTGAGACTATGCAGCTGTTGGAAAGTATTGAGTATACTAGCTCACAACTGTAAGTTGATTGAAATAATCTGTCTGATAAATGGTGTAAATATTACTCCACACAAACTTTCCATCACAAGATTGTTTCTGGATGCCATTTTGTGCATATTTAGTATTATAACTATATCACAATTGTAACAGTTTCACATTTTTAATATTGTTTATGCATTTCCTACTTTGAATTACTCAATTGCAATACCCAACTGTTACAGATTTTTGGGGATTTATGTTATAATTACTTTACTTTAATAGTATTATTGAGTATTTTCACTTTAATTGTTGTGGTTGTGCACTCAGGCATTGAATATGTCTGCTTGTTGCACTACTATTAACAAATTATTTTCTACTCAATTTCTAATTACTCACTCTTGCATGACTTTTTTGCAAAGTATGACTGGATTTGTCCTGATGTTTCAGGGTTTGTGGGGAAAAAAAGATTATCTTTTTCAATCCCACAAAAATGTCCCACTGGTGAACTGATAGAGGAAGCAAAAGCAGTGGTGCTGTTATTTTCATAGTGTAGACACACAACTTTATCATCTGATATGGCCGAAAAAGTTGCCCTTCATAATTCACTTTCCAGTCAGACACTATATGAAGCTCTTCTAGAATAACACATCATGCTGCTCTGTGGCATTTTGCCCAGGGATGACCTTAACATGCTGAACACAGTCTGTCCTGCCCTAAAAACGATTAAAGATGAGCACTGTAGTTCATCCAGATCACTAAACTGGGACACTGATTTACACTAGTGGGTTTCACTAATTGTAAATCAATCTGTATCTGAAACAAAGAGCTGAAATCTTTTTGTTCTTTTCGTGATCCACATAATTGATTTGCATACTTATTACGCTGGATGTTCTTCCTGGCAAAACCATTTCTTTTTATCTGGCTTTTACCAGTACTACAATACATTGGTTAATGCATCCTAGTGACTAGGTTCTTATTCAGTATAATTTAGAACAATTCAGTGTCTCCAGTTAACCTGGCTGCATGTTTTTGCACTGCAGGTGAAAAATGAGCTCCTGAAGGAAACCCAACCAGGCACGGGCTGGACATGCAAAGTTTAAACAGAAATGGCATTTAACAGACCGTATACTTTCTAAGCAGTTGAGTTAGGACCTTGCTTAAGGGCCCAAAAGTGACCGTGAGGTATAAACAGTGGCCTTTTGATTACTAGCATCTTAAGAACTAGGCGACAATTGCCCAACATAAATATAGTACCATATACGAGGAGATTCACTCAAAAGAATGCCCCAAATATTAATTCCTCTAGCTAGGAAAGCATTCTGGTGCTTGTAAATTGTCCTGTATTTAGTATAAGTTGGGCGATATTGAAAATGTAAATAATAATAATAATTAAACAAATTCTTACATTAACTTTTATTTGATTGCAGACAGTATGAACCTGAGATATTTCATGTTGTGCCTGTTCAGTGTATTCATTTATTAATAAACATCCATTCCTGCAACACACTCCATCAAAAGATGAAGTTTTGTTTTGCTGTCACTAATCCAAAAAAGTTATAATTCAAAAAAATACTTACTCCTAAAGCTAGCAATAATATTGATTTATTGTTTTTTTCTATAACGTTACTTCATAACTTCTTAACTGTAAACGTCTGGAGAGTAAATCTGGCTCTGTTTAGTTGGCACTAAAAAGGTTATCTGTAATATATGAAGGTGCTAAGCAGAGATCTGCCAGTGTTAGAAGGCCAGAGGAAGCATGTATGTGTGATTCCATACATGACTTGTGTAGGTGTGGGTGCGTGCACTGTTTCACAGAGACGGCGGGTCAGCCTTAATGGTTTTATTGAATTAATGACATGAGTGAGAGATCAGTGATGGCCGGAGGCGGCAGACGGCCCGGCCTTCAGACTGATGGCAGCCGATCGGAATGCCAGTTACAAGCCTTGAAAGAATAGACGACTTCAATTGGGTTATCGTTGTGCGGAGAAAGTGCGAGCGTGTAGAGGCACACTCTTTAACTTCATTAAATGCTAATGTGAAGCAGTCAGAGCTTCATACTCAGCCTTTGTTGTGGGGTGTTTGGGGAGGGTCTGGGCCCCTCACAATGTGCTTGCGCTGCAGTGAAGGTGTTATTAGTGCTAGCCAGATTATATGGAGCCCTTAGGTCGTGTTGCTGGGCTCCTGGGAGAGCAAACGTAGAGAGGCAGGCCACTTTTTCTTCTATGATTATTTTGTTGACAGGTACAATGGACGCGTAGTTTTCTAAACTTTCTGCTCTTATTATGGAGTTTCTAAACCTGACATTCATATTACTACTCATATATGAGACGTACACTTCATGGTCAAGTATTTGGAGACCAGCAGTCATCATTTTATTCTACTAGCCACCCAACTATTCACCAAATTTGAATACATTTTCCCATAAAGACCCATAAACAAGTATGCTGAATGCAACTATCATTTTGATTGTAATGCATAATAATTGAATGCTATTACACTGTCTAGATGGGGTCTAATATTTTACTAGGTTGTTCCTAGAAATTCACTAGGTTCCACATTACAGGGGACATTATCGTCTACAAATGTAAAAAATGAAACTGAATCAAAGATGCAAACAAAGGAATTTAATTTACTATAAAACAGAAGTCAACAAGGTATTTAATCTTTGTTTGAAATGCACACTTCCATGTTGAGCAGTACACAAAAACAATAAGCGAGTGCACTTAGCATGTACACATTAAAGACTATGCAAAAAGTACCCAGATAACTTAATGGGCAGCCATTTTAGGGTATGCAAATGATGCACACTCTGATCCACTAATGTATTCCAGCATTTAACTCGAGTTGATGGTGAAAAATGAATTGGCTGTTTACAATATTGAGGAATTTTGTCAAAACTTAGTTAAAACCGTGGCAGTGTACGGTTTGTTTTTGTTTATAAGGAGTTTAATGTCATGTGTTACACTTTGTGGTTACACTGATGGCATACACATTGTACCAGTACACAAGCTTATATCAAGCACAGGTATTGATAATTTTGTGTCTCCAATTCAGTGGACTTGCATGCTTTTGGACTGTGGGAGGAAACCAGAGCAGCTGGAGGAAAACCACACAGGCACACAGGCAAACTCCACACAGAAAGGATCCAGACCACCCCACCTGAGGATCGAACTCGGGACCTTGCTATGAGGTGACTTGGCCTTGGCCATGACGCCCTGGTAGTGTAACAACTTGCATTACATGACATTGGTAAAATGGTGGACAGGGGTCTAATGAGATGCGTACTTGTATACTGAAAGAGCTTACTGCTTTTTTTTGCAATACATTTACTAACTGACTTTACTAACACTAATTGGGTACTTTGTATATCCACCACTGATAAGCCACATGTACACTAACTGCTTAACACACCAAGCACACTCATTGCTTTTACCATAATTATGTTTGGACATAGAGCTGTCTTAGACTTTCATCCTCTGTGAATGTTTGGGTAATCAGACCTTCGTGACCTGTGTAAACATCTGGTAATTGCCAAGTATGGCTTTACCGGATGGAATAACAACTGCTTATAGATCAATTTAGAAAACAAAGACATTGCTGACAGATCAGATGAGCACAGAACTTAAAAGCTATTCAACACACACCTGTTGCCAAATTCCCACAAATAGATCTGATGGAACCAGTTTTACTTATTTTGCATATTCTTACCATCTCATCTGAGGCACGGGAGGAATTAGCTGTCTCTGTTCTTTCCATTTGCTCACTGCCAAGTATACTGCAGAGAGAAAGTTAGGTCATTCTTCAGAACAGGAAATTGGCGGTGTGTCATTTGGAGCTCTGTTTATTTAGTGTATGTCCTGACCAAGGTAACATCACAATCTGAAACAAAGCTGCCTTACATTCACCACAGTGCCTGAATTTTAGATTTTGGGGGGAAATATTGAGACACCTACGATGAGATATTTGAAGGTGTCACAACAAAAGAAATTATACTGACTATAGTTAAAATAGACTTTTCTCCCCAATTACCCCTACCAAAGCGGAAAAAGTTGGGGTAGCGTAAAAAATGCAAATCATGGAAAAACAGTTACATCTCATGTTCTGCTCAACAATTCATGTATTAATAAATGTCTATTTCTACATTTCAGGCCTGAAACACATTCCTAAAAAGTTGAGAGAGTAAAGTATTTACTACTTTGTAACATTGCCATTTCTTTTCACCACATTTAAAAGAAGTTTTGGCACTATGTGATTTTGTTTCAGCTTTTATTTTGTCTCATTATTCCTGCAAATACGTCTGGCTTTTGGACTTTTTTCCAGATCATGTTGTATATTTTTCATTCCACAACTGTATTTGGCAGAACTTCTCGAAACCTCAAATCCAAAACCCCATAAGCCCTGTGACATAGTTTTACTACTGTATTAGCTTAGTGCCTGTCTAGTTTTATATATAAAACATGGCAATGTCCTGAGTTCGAACCCCAGGTAAGATCTGTCCATTTTATTGTTGTGCCTGTCCAACCCAATAAATGGGACTGTTGTGTCAGTAATGCAGATCACAATTCGCTGTGGTGACCCCTCATGGAAACAGCCGAAATAAAGTTACTTACTCTAATTTCAGATCTACTCTGTGTTACAGAATACAGAACAGTTTTTAATAAGCTTTATAATCTCAATTTCACCTTATTAAAAACAGTAATTACTTAATTACTGATGGTGGACTAATTGCCCAGAAAATTATGGTTCCCTCATTACTTCTGCTTATTTTACATTTAACTGATCTTAACCAAAAGGCCAATAAAAGAGCCCTCAGTGGCCTACAAAAATATTAAGAGACTAATGTATATTAAAATAATTCACAGTTTACTGATTTAGTAATTGTAAATATTAAACCAACCTGTCAGCTTTGATGTTGCCAGGCTGTACAGCTATAGATTAATTATACAGGTCTTGAGTGCAAGACCAATCTTAAATCAAATATCATGACAGGCATTTTACACTGATGTAAAGAATTAGTTCATTTGAGATATTTAAATGTTACAGACAGGTGATTTCAGTACACGATGAATAAAGTATTAATGAACAAAACATGTACTTTAATATTATCAGTCAGTGATTGTACATATTTATTCCAAACCCAAACCCAAGCTATTGCATAATGCAAAAAAACATTGTGCCATCTTTGGCAGTAACCTTTTTAAACCATTTAAGGTCTTGTTCACAGTAGGACTCAAACGCCTAACTCTTGTTACTTACGTCTCAAAATGAAAAATAAGCTCCAATTTATGTCAGATAAGGTGGTAAAGAACACATTCACTGTTTTTAGTGTTTTGAAATAGTACATTATTGTAAAGCATGAATGATAAGTACCAACTATATTGCCAACGATTGCCAATGAACGTTACTAACCTATATAAAGAATAAAGACTGTACCCCATTACTTACGATCTGGTACTTACTATACCACTTCTTTTATAGTAGTATTTCGTGATTACTGCCGAGGTTGATCTTGTAGTAGTGTGAAGCTTCGTCAGCCCTGTTGTTCAGGAAATTGTTTTTTGAAAGGCAATACTGCCACCAAGTGTAACTCACCCTGGGAATGTGATTTAAACTGAGCTTCATTTAGTTCACTGAAATTGTCACTGTTTACATAGTAATACATTATTTATGGTCACCAGTCAGCTGTCGTTATGATAAAACAATAACAACTCAAAGCATATGTCTATAATTCAGTAAACCCAACATTTTTTCAGTAAATGCATTTGAATAATAAACTGAATTGATCTCTTGTGAATTATTTTAATAACATTTTCAATAGTATCATCAGTGTAGTTTGTAGCAACAAATAATCTTTTTTACTTTGGGTCGCTGGGTTGCTGCAGCCTATCCTAGCTATTCAAGGCACAAGGCACATAGAAACACCCTGGATGGGGCGCCAGTACATGGCAGGACACACACACACATGCAAACACCAATTTCAACTGTAGGCCAGTACAGTTTCACCTGTTTTTGAGTGTTGGTGGGAACCATGCAAACTCCACACAGAAAGGACCCGGACCACCCCAAAAGTTCAGTTTGTGGCTCCAGGAGATAAGCACTGAAGACTGTTCAGAATGTTAAAAGGGGAAAAGTGATCATCATAAAGTGTATTTAGTTTTAACAAGGCTGACTTAAGTGTAGGGTGGAATGAGGAGATGCAATTAACATTTCAGACACACTTTCTGTACCGTTAACATTATTAGTTAAAAACTGCTCTAGAAAACATCACATAATTACAAGGATATTACTTGGCTTTGCAGGTACTACGATGAAAAAAGAAAGTGTGGTTTTATTACACCTCTGACAACAATAAAGAATACAAGGTTGAGGTTAGACTTTTCAAATGTGCAGATGATTAAAAATTATGAGCTCTGCTCATTTATCAACACAAGAGCGTGTTGTTCACTGCAGTAAAGATTCTTCTCTAACAGCACAATGGCAGTCAGAATGTTCTGTTAACACTTTTTTCAATTTGCAAAGGTGTCTAGGTTTATTAATTCCCTGAGATGTCTTTGTTAGGTGTGATATTTATAGCCTAAAGCACAAACAGCACAAAAAGCTCTTGGGGGGAAATTAGAGTTAGGATGTGGGATGGAAATATAAAACCAATAAAATGGAAAGAAATGTCAGACTCACTCATTAAGCAGATTTATGTGTGCTCAATGTGCAGTCTAAAATAGAGTATGTATGTTATTCTGGGTGGGCATGGTGGCTTAGTGGGTAGCACTGTCGCCTCACAGTGAGAAGGTCCTGGGTTCGATCCCCGGGTGGGGCGATCTAGGTCCTTTCCCAGTTTGCATGTTCTCCCCGTCTCCGTGTGGGCTTCTTCTGGGTACTCCGGTTTCCTCTCACAGTCCAAGACTACCAGGTTGATTAGTGACACTGAATTGTCCTGCAGTCAGGTACTGCCGCCCCATCCAGGGTGTTACCTTGTGCCCATTGAAGAGCTTGGATAGGCTCAAGCACCCCTCCCCGATCATGACATGACAGGCCATTGATCAGTTAATTTTAATGTCAAATAGTCACTGCCAATTTTCAGAACCCACACAAACACAGAGAACATGCAAACTCCACACAGGAACCTAGAACGTCTTGCTGTGATACCAACTGTCCCAACATGGTGTATTAATTTGACAGTATATTCTACTTCATACATTGTATAAACTGTCACAAATGTTGGTCACACCAGATGTTTTCGTGACATATATACGTACATACGTCACAACACACGTGTATCTTCTTACTGTGAACAGTTTCCTTTGTGAAGCACAGTGTTTTAATGTATTTATTTAATTTCACCAGCTAATCTGGATCTAAAAAGAGAAATGAAGAAGAACTTGAAGCAACTGAATCTGAAAACTAGTGAAAAACTAAGTAAATGTATTTGTTAATGTCATATCTGTTAGATTTCTATAGCGCATGAGCAAAGGGGTGTGTGCACACATACAAACTTATTCAGTGTAATCGAATCAAGGCTGTGTTTTATTTATAAGTGGTTCACTTTCCTCACTAAGTTTATCCGCTAAAAGAAAAAAAAAGAACATTGGTTCATCTGCTAAATATAACAAATGTGCTCTTTGGGTGAAATTTCAATCTATCCCGATTGGCTGTAAGGGTATTTGTGACAGTTTATTGGATAAATTAATAATTTCAGCTTTTCACCAGGAAAGCTGGAAGAATTACTTCATTTTCATTAGGTAGGGTTGGACAACATGTGAAAATAAAAAATTTTATATTTAGCAAAAATATAAATGGATATAGATTTGGTCTTGAAGATCAGGCGAGCAGCAGTTATATTTTTTTAATACAACTGCAATTATACATTCAAATGAGCACTATTCTCAAGCCAATTAATTGAAGCAATACATGTATTTTTTTAAAGCTAGTCAAATGCTGCAATTCTTGTTTCCATGTGTATGGAATGGGACTTGACTATTTGAAATACCAAATGTATTTTACTAAATTATTTTTTTACTTGAAGCACTGTGATGTACTGTGATACTTTTACTTGAGTGCACAATAATGCATACTTCATCTTTTACTTGAGTAATCATTTTACCAGATCAATCACTGGTAAAAATCTATACCATTGTTTTGTTTATCTAAGTATTCACAATTCATTATGGTCCCCACATCTGTTTACAACATCAACATGTTGATCCAATAGTACACTGGTTATTAAACAATTTGTGCATAATAATACCAGTTACTCCCAGTGACTCGGAATAGAATCAGTATCGTCCGTGACCTCAGTAAGATTAAGGACTGTTCAAGAAAAATGAATGATTAAAGACTAAAACAATAGTTTGAACAAATTCTTGATTATTTCAGCGATTATGAAACAAATCAGTTAAAAAGACACTCTTTTATTGGAATTAGGAAAATTCTGGTTGATAATTTTTATGAGATGGTTCATGTGATGGTCAGTATGGCTCTCTCGCGCTTTCTCCTCTTTCTTTTCTTCTCCTCAAATTTACCAGTAGCATCCGCAAAAAACATCACATCTTCTTTGCTCTCGATCTCCCGCTGTAGGAACTGCAGGCCTGCACTGTTAAAGCCCATCACATCCTGGAATAAAAAAGTGGATTCTGAAGTGCTTAAACAATGTGTGGTATAAATAATGGGTCGGGGTTGGCATGAAAATTTACTCACCCTGATCTCTTGCACTTTGGTGATTGTGTTTGCCCTCAGCTCATCAATGACTGACAGCAGCATTTGGTTACTAGTGATCTGGCCAAAGTGGATTCTTTGCAAGAAATCAAACATACATTAATTTTGAATCAGTTTAGATAACCCCTGTAATAATAATAACAATTACAAAAATTATGGGCAACCGCTGGGATGATGATCTCACTTGTTGGGTTTAAACACAGATCAGAATATTTATAACTGATGCAATCATGACTTCTGCTGACTGATCAAGCATCTCCATAGAGATGAGAGATAATGGAGATTGGTTCCTGACTATTGCCCCACAGGTGAAAAGAAGTAGTAGGCCAGTGCACATGTCAGAAGGGGTAGTGTGCTATCACAGCTATCCTGGGTCAGGAGTCGAAATTAGCAGCAGTAAAAGAGAAAGAGTAACATAATATGATACGTACACACTCAAGATATGTCTAATTATAAAAATATATATATATTTGCAGATTCAATTTATTTCAAGCTTGAGCAGAGCAGTGGGTAAATGACTACTACTTGTGTTACATGTAATGTGTTTGTGGTAAATACCTTAGCAGGAAGAAAAGGCAACGGCAGACGAGTTCTACCTCTAGGCCCTGTTTTATATAAGTATTGAAGAGTGAGAGCAGGTCAGGGATGTAGGGGAAGGGCAGCACAAGCAGGGACACCTCCAACTCACTAGGAATCAGAAGAAACAATATTGTAAGCATAACAACATGCATTTTAATAATATCTACATTGCTGTAACACTATTTACTGTCCAGTAGAACCTTGGCTTATGTACAAAAAACATAAACAATGACTTGTTTACATTTAAAAATACCTCCATTATTTGCCTCACAATTATACCTATGTACTAGGTTCACTAGGTTTCATTCACCCCAAATTATTTTGTATATTAAGTCGAAAATCAATCAATCATTCATAACCTAAAATGATTGTATGGTAAACTCGAGGTTCACAAGGTAATCAATAGGGTTACCACAGGATATATAGCAACTGTTCTACCCTACCTGGATCGAACCTTTTTTATGACATCCAGAACATAGCAGGAGGGCTGCATGTAACAGAAAAGAATATATTAGCACCGGTACATATCATGAGCTATAGTACCATCATTGGATACTATGACAAAGAACACAGATTTACATGTAACTTTTTTAATTATTCTAGATTCATAGGAACATTTTTCTTACCGATATATTTCCAAAGGCCACAAGAATGGGGTTAGTTTTGGGGGGAGGTAACTAAAGAACAAAGATAAGTCATTAAGCATGTATAGTAAAAATCTAACTTTCTAAAGGGGTGGTGGGTATATTTAAGGGGTCTGATAAATGTCATTGTGCTTGTTAGGCACATTATCTAAAATCATTCATACCTCCTTGCCAGCTGTCTCACAGGCAGCCCTGTGCTCACTCAGCTTTGTGCTCTCCTCTCTGTAGAGCTCCAGAGCCTCCATGATACGCTCTGCCTACAACAAGAAGGAGAAATATTTGTGTTTGTCATAAATCACAGAGACTCAATACGGTCACTTGATGTCTTAGGAATCGCAGCTATCAGTGCTGGGTAACTCACAGCTTTCACAGTCTCTACAGTCTTCTTTCCTGCAGGTTCTGCCTCTCCTTTGGTCTCTCCAGGGACCTGACAAGTTAATATAGGGAATGTGAGAAGTCAGACTTCAAATTAAAGAGTTGTCATGTTTGAAGACAACTACATACCACAGGCTCATCTCCTTTAGCCAAGGATTCTTCAAATTCTGCCTCTCGTTCCTGAAAGTCATATTTTACAATTCAATAGAGATTCCGGTAGGGATGCATCAATCAGATGATTAGTACACAATATTATAAACTATACGGTGAAACACAAAATTATTTTCACTGCAAGAGTGCAAATAAGTTAATTATTATTTTAACTTGACTGCCAATTATCTTAAGCTGGTTGGTGACGCCTCATTTCATACATCTGTATTAATTCACCAGATTATTGTAGAAATCTTTAACTCGAGTATTCTACAAACGTATCACTCTTTGTTCTCCATCCTGACATTTTGTAGCATCCTACAGGCATCAAATTCTTTTATTATTTACAAAAATATACTTGTTATTTACTCAACAAGTACTTTAAAAGTTCTTTGCTTAAATTAACTTTGTTAAAGATAATGAAGTTTATTTCAATTCTGGAGGTAGTTGCAAAGCTATGTAAAAAATAAAGGATTCATTTTGTGTTACAAAATAAGTGTATTTGTGTACACGGGCATTATTTTTCTTCTGATTTAAGAGAATTCACAGATGATACGTCTCATATTCTTATTTTGCAATTCACAAAACATTCCAGCTTTTTCAGGAAATTAGGTTTGTAGGTCACAGTTTGGGTCTGTTGGCCCTAATTCCTGGACTGGTTTCAAATATTTTTGCAATTAATTCCTCTGACTATTATTTGCTATTAAAACATGTGATGCCTGATACAAGACAGATCACTTCATAGTCCATATTTTCTCTGTATTATAGAAACTCACCATCTCTTTCTCCTCCTCTAAAATGATTGGCTCCCTGGTTCTCTCCCAAAGCCTGAGGGACTTATCATGAGAAGAGGAGACAACGTGGTCTCCATTGGGACTGATGGCCAGACACCACACTTCACCATGGTGTCCCTGAAGATGAAAACACAGTCAAAGGTCAGGTCTGTGGTATAGTAATAGTATAGTAAATGTATAGGTTTACCCTTGTACCTGTATTGACAAAGGCTTTAGGTCAATTCTTTTACTTGCATAACACAGGTAATCTTAGCTGTTTAGTGAAACTAGTGTTAAGTCAATAATGGCCAATACAGGTTCTCACCCTGTAACTTTGTGCATAATTATCTCACATGCAAAAAAATCAAGTCTCTATATTAAAAACAATCACCTCCAGGGTCTGAATGTGCTCAAACTTGTCAGCATCCCACTGTTTGATCTTTCTGTCCTTCCCCGCTGTAAAGAACAGATGGGTTTTGGGGACAAACTGAAGAAACATAACACTGTAGAGAAATAGAGAAAAAGCCAGGAAGTTAAAAAAGAACAAGACAAATATTCAACATCTGGAATGACATCATCTTGTGACTTTTCACCATACAGGAGATGAACTAACACAAGACAAACGTAACAATTGACTAAAAGCAGATTGCATAGAGGAAATTACCACACTTATGTCATACACCCACGGCAAGGACACACAGCCTCCTGCACAGTGTAACCTAGGTCATTTAAGCTGTTGCAGAGAAGCAATATTGTAAAAGAAACAGAAAGAATCATTACCTGTCATCATGTGCGAACATGGAACGATGGCAGTCACCGAAGTCCAAACCCCAGACTTTTACATTTCTGTCTGCAGATCCAGTGGCTATTAGTGCACTGTCCTAAAGCACAGTTACAGTTTGTGTGGTTTTAGCACTTTAGAGTAAATGTCTTTTATTTA
>JAYDZF010000008.1:8029690-8043220 GCA_034509105.1 Microcambeva barbata | reverse complement strand
AAAGAGATAAGTTGAGTTTAAAAATTGTTCTAAAACAAATACATTTACAGAGATGCATAGAAATGCGGCCACTGCACTTAAGTACTTTTATTTATTTATTTATTAAACAAAAATGTCTGCCAACTTTGCTTTATATTTTGTTACATTTGAAATAAAGATAAAAACAAAGATTATTCTTTACTAATTAAATTGTAAAATAAATGTTGTGTACTAGTTTTTGTCCAAAAGAATGCGACATTACTCTACCTCACTTAAGTGTTGAGCATTACGTTCATTAAATGCTGTGACTTACAGTGTGTTTGGGGTCATTATCTTGCTGTTAGATGAAGGATCATCCAATCAGTTTAGTTGCATCTTTATTTAAATTGACTGACAAACTGTTTCTGTCAACGTATGAGTTCATTATACTGCAAAAGTCATGCATGCTCAAGCCATGACATTCAAGCCATGACAATACCTTCACTGTGAGATGAGCTTGTATGTTTGGGATCATGAGCAGATTCTTTATTTTTTCAAACTTTGGTTTTTGTCTCATCAGTCCAAAAACATTGGCAATTTCAAAAGCATCTGTACTCTCTACCTATAACGCTGTAGTTTAAAAGTCATTTCATTTCTCATGATTGCAAATAGCAATTTTTGGGACCATTAGTTAATTTTCAGGTGGTTTGGGGTCACAGTTAGCCTAGATATCCCAGGATCACTCAGTGCAATGCAGTAACACATGGTAAACAGGGTGTTGCATCATGAGGCCTTAGCCATTGCCCCTCAGACAATCATGAATTTGAATGTAAATGCCCAAACGGCTGACAACAGTACCAGAGATTTGAACCCTGGATCACCTTAAATTAGCAGTCATCAGATTCAAACTAATTGATCCAAACACAAAGCAGGACCAGATATTGAAACCTCAACTGAAGAAACAGAGAGAAAAAACAAGGAGCTGGATTTTGAAGAAGTAAACATTTAAAATCCCAGGAGGATGTGTGCCACCTGCTGCAGCTGGGCTTGTCATCGAATAAAAATGAGTCACTGTCCATGATATAGATGGTTAACCAGCAACCATTAACACATTAAAAACAAGCTAGAATGAACAAACACACACAGAGAGAGAGAGAGAGAGAGAGAGAGAGAGAGAGAGAGAGAGGCCATTAACACATTAAACACTTCAGTACATTTGCAGATGTCCACGCAAATGTCACCCCCTCCTCTTTCCACTCTATGACTCACTGTGACATATTCATAACCCACCTTTCAAACATGACATCAGAACTAACTTCTCGGCAATACTGCTTATCACCGTGGGTCTGTAACTGACCTTAAAAGACAAAAAAAATCACACACACAGCCTGCTGTTTACTGATTCTTTCTCTGAACCTTAAAGGATACAGGAAAGCTGTGCTAATGTTTTTCTCAGATGTACTACAATAAATTAGAAAATCCTGGCCTGGGAAGGCTATGGCATCACCAGGGACTAAAATATGTCTTTATTACTCAGTGGATATAATATAACATTATTAAGTACAAATTTGAAACTCAAAATTATGAAAAAAAAACATCCACAGTCTTGTCAGTATCTTAATGTTTCATGCAGCCAAAAAAATACATTACTGCCTACATTCCCGTCCAACTTATTACAGGTTTTTTTTTGGAAATGCTAAGGCTCAGAAAATGGTCCTAGTAGCACAATTTTAGAAATTACTCACTCAAAAGCCTTTTTATTGACCCTGTACTCTTATCTAAAAGCTCATTCTCCTCACCTTACCATCAACTATCAATTCTACACACATTTTTGCTACATTAAATAAAGCATTACAAATTGAACACACTGTTTCTTTTTGAACAAACAACACATTCATGAACCAATTGCCTCTCAGTAGAGTCAAAAAATCGTAACGTGAAATAAAAGTGCCACATAAATTATGTACTAAATGTAAAGAATCATGATATTGTTATATATCGCCACACAGCAAGGAGGTCCAGGGTTCGATCCCCAGGTGGGGCGATCTAGGTCCTTTCTGTGTGGAGTTTGCATGTTCTCCGCGTGTCCACGTGGGTTTCCTCCGGGTACTCCGGTTTCTCCCACAGTCCAAAGACATGCTACCAGGTTGATTGGAGACTCCGAATTGTCCTGTAGGTACCTGCGAAGGACTGACACCCCATCCAGGGTGTTACATTGTGCCTTGCTCACGTTACAGTGAGCGTTCTTTATTCTCTCTGGTCACACTTACAGCTTCATATCACACAGTTCGTCACTCTGAAAACTGGATAAAAATGTAATAGGCATATGATCTATGAACTTAATAAAAAGGGAAAAAAATAAAAGGGAAGTGCAAAATCTATAGCATAACTGTGCTCTCACTGCTTCTCTCATGTGAAACCAATACACGTCAGCAAGCGACATCAGGGTTTACACTGAAAAACCAAGTATTCTGCAGAGCGCAAGTAGAGTAGAACGCTAGATCAAAATAGAACGCTAGAACAGAGTAGAATGCTAGTACATGGTAGAACGCTAATTCGCTGACTCAAACCATTTTTTTTCCGGTTGAACCAGTTCACAATGACATGAGCAAGCAGAAATGGCTCCAAACCGAGTTATGGGAAAGAGTTACAAGAGTAAATTATGATGCTGGACTAGTAACCCAAAGATTGCAGGTTCAAATCTCACTACAGCTACTGCCCTTGAGCAAGGCCCTTTACCCTCATTGCTCAGCCTGAATACTGTAACTAATAATGTATGGCGCTTAGGATAAAGGCCTATATTAACAGCTGTAAATGTAAACAAGAGCAGCTATCACCAATGAGATGGTTAACCATGTAAAAACTAATATTACCCTCAAGATGCATAAACACTTATTATATACAATATGCGTAGAGTTTATTTACTAATTATACATAGATAGCATATGAAAACATATATACATTTGAGTACTATGACAAACTAGCTTGTTGTTTTTGAGTGCTGTAAAAGTCTGTCATTTACTCCATCAGAGTGAAGTTGCTTATAAAAATATTTTAGTTGTTGTGTGTGTCAAGTTTGGATTAAATAAATAACATTCCAGCAAGAGTTTACAGAGCTTGGGGTGTAAGTGTAAGATATATTCGGCATATTGTGTATGCGGTTTGGGCAGCTATATGTTAAGTGTGGACAAAAGAAAAAGTGCTTCCAGAAATGGGAAAAAGACAGTTTAATGAACATGATTTGAAATGACCTATAGTATTCATTGCAAGCTAGGTCTTTTAAGGCATGAGTGGAGTCAGGTGTCCACATACCCGTAGTCGTACATTGCATAAAACAGTATTTTAAAGAAAGCATACTTTAACAGGATATTACTGTTGTTGGGGTTCAAAATGAATTTTCCAATTACAAGCTTGGCGAAGATTAGGTCTTCCTCAAGAGACTGATCACTCTGACCTTTTAGCCCAACCAATATCTAATATTTGATGACTAATAGGCAAACAATGCAATTACACACTGGGATTACTTTACCAAAGTACATACGGAAGACTGACCTGCTTGGATGTATGAAACATAATGTAAACATAAGGCAATTTTAATCCAGAAGTGCCTATGACTTCAGTAATGGTCTCCAATAAAGCATGGTCAGAATTTTAATAAAAAGTTAAAGAAAAAAAATAGTGTGTGTAGAATTTTAAGGGAAAAAATGAATGTAATCCTGTTTGGTGTACTGTGTTTGTGTGTGTGTATTTTCTCTACTAGAAGAAAAAGTTATTAAAGTTATTTTGTAAATTTGTGTTTAAGTTACCAATAGTAATAAAGTAATAAAGTGGTTGTCAGTTCAAGCCTGGTCACTGCCAAGTGGCTACTGTTGGGCCCTTGACCAAAGCCCTTAACCCTCAGTCACTCAAATTGTGAAAAGTTTTGGATAAAAATGTCGGCTAGATAGAATTATGTTAGCAATCAAGATTTTGGCACCGTCCCGCTTGGATCTGTGACTACTCCACTTGGCAGAATAGATAAAAGTTTAAACAAATGTTTTGGATTTCAGGCAGGGACAGTTCACATATTCCTAACAGGGTTAAAGTCAGGACTTATTGCAAAACCAGTTTTAATATGCTATAAGCATGATTATTCTTGCAGAACCTTCAATTTTGCATCTAGAAATTATGAATTTAAGGTAATCTTAGTTTTTTTCTTATTAACTTTATAGCAACTGGTACACTTCACTGTATTTACGCTGTTGTTGGATTTAAATCCCTCATCCTTTCATTACCAAGCACACTGTTGCCTCACAGCAAGAAGGTTCTGGATTTGTCCTTAGATGGGGCGATCTAGGTCCTTACTGTGCGGAGTTTGCATGTTCTCCCCAAATGTCCTGGCACACCCCTAAAAAAGATTGATTTAATTGGTTTTCACCTCAAAAGCATTTTAAATACATAGAGGACAATATATGCTTTGTTTACATGCTTCCTTTCCTGTTCAAGCATGGTAGTACCTATGTACAAAAAGCTAGACATTAATTCGTCTCTGTGAACCCTGACCTTGGCCCCTCGGTCCAGCTTTGAAATGAACTGGAACATCAGGCCCCAATCATACAAATGCTGTACTTTTGACTAGTCAAACATACTTGAATTCTTGTATTGCTCAGTTCACACTACACAATTTCTGCCCTGATTTTTCTGTCGACGTAACATCAAAGTTGCATTGCTCCAGCACCCCAACCAGACCCTGATTAGGATAAGCGGTTAAAGAAAATGAACTGAACTGAGCCTCCAGCTCTCTCAAGAACAAGCTGTGCTGTTCACAGTTCTAACTTCACTCTTTTCCCCCCATTTGATTTGACACATTAGCACATAACCAACGTTGATCATTTGTTTATTGCTGACGTGCATTTTTGGACAGCATCCCTTCTGTCATTTCTTTTCAGGGCAGAATGTAGTTTTGGTGATCAGACAGACTCATCTGTGATTCCTCCTAATGATGGATTGTGTAGTGTGAATCCTCGCCATGTGAATACCACAATGTGGAAAAGACTCTGGACTGCAAGAGATCCAGTTGTGTAGAGTAAAGTGTACAGCAGTTCTCAAAACTTTGCTAAAATTACAGGGCAAGTTGAATAACAACTTTAGAAGCACCAGTGGCTATTTGGATGTAATTATAGCTTTGTTATTAAGACTACACTCTTGAAGTTTGCGTTGAGGACATTTTTTGTGTGTTATGTTCATGTACTTTCACTCTAACCTGGTGACGTACATCAGAAAACTAACAATTAATTGACATTCTGTCTATTGACTGTATAATATAAAGTTACCCATAGAAAGAACAAAGTAAATATGGTGCATAAGAGTGGGGAACAGTTTTCATTGTATTAGCATGCATCATTTTAACCATTTATACTTATAAGATAGCTTCATATGTGGGTGCTGTGATATTACCAGTCGTAACATCTTTGATAAAACAGTATTTGAATTTAATTAAAGGAAATGCTGACAAGTTAAACATGTAAAAATGTGTAAACAAAAGTAGACAGAAATTTGTAGGATCAGCATTTTGTCATTTGCAAACTTCTACCCACTGACACAAATGGTTCATCGTGACATTGGCGGTGGTTTTATTGAGTAAATTTACTCTGTGGCAGCTCCACCTTCTTATCTAGTCATCATTTAGCTTTCTGTTCCTCTCTTTCCCAACATAGTGACACAGACTGACCCAAAACATGCAAGTTGCCCCTGACTTTTGTGTAGGAAGCACAACACATCTAGTGTCATCTAGAGCATTAGAAGCTCGACACCTAAACCATGCTGCATGTCTGACTCAGTGAGAATGGTGTATAATAAGAATAAAGTCAACATTGATTTTATAAAAGCAAGTACACCAACAAGTTTACTTGGGAAGCAGGTAAATATTTGAAGGTATGAAAAAGAAAGCAAGCCAAGTTGATCGCCAATACTCTTTTGGCAAATATACAATTTCCTCCTATTATTTTCATCTGGTATGTTTGTGTAATGTAACATGTGCTGTACAATGTTGTTGACTTATCTATTAAATCTAGAGCAAGATAAACAGTATTTATAGTGTCTGCTGGGTGGAAAGTAAACAGACATAAGTCTTCAGATAGTTCTGTGCCAGTTGGTCAGCAAAAGCTGGAAAACAGAAATAAACACAAGCAGCAACACTGCCTGAGTGAGAAGGAATTAGGAGTGGCCTGATAAATGAAACAGAACTCACCTCAGTATTGGTTTACTGTACCTGGTTTTCAGGTCAGACATAATCTGTATTACAATGAACAAAAATATCACAAAGAAAAGTACACCTCTATGTTTTCATCCAATACAGAATTTTATTATAATTACATAGAATAAGCCTTATGTTAACCATGTCCAGAAGTGGACTGACTTCGCAAAGCTTAGATTCATCAATAATGGACCATCACATAGTGGAAATGTGGTCAGATGAATCAGCATTCTTTTTTGGAAAAGTCCGAAATGAAATTGCTTTGTACCCTCAGTGCCAAAACGCCTTTTGTTGTCAAAACATGCCAAGAAGTGGTGAAAAAGAATGGCAACATTACCTCAATTATTTTGCAATGTGGTGGCGTTCTTGAAAATTCATGTTCATACTGTCTACACTCAAATAAAAATCAAAGTAAATGTAAGAAACTGTTTATTATTATTTGCATTTTCCATTACGCCTCAACTTTGTTTCTGATTTGCGGCTGCATTATGTTAACAGGAACAGAGTAGGACCGTACTCACACACAGCAGTCTGAATTATGTAAGCCCTGGTGCTGATCAAAAACAAAGTACCTAAAATAAACAAATGTAGGACGAGGGAGGACAAAAACAATAACCAGAGGGGGAAAGGGTCTAACACAGATCGCCAATCGCTCCGGGCACGTGTGCTCACTGTCCCCTGGTGTTCACTAGTGTGTACGTGCGTTTCACTGCCAGCATTGGGTTAAAATGAGGAAATTAGTATTATACAAATCGAATGTGTCATCGAATAGTTTATATTCTATATTTGCTGGGCTGTTTAACAATGGGAGGCAAACTCCCACAACCGACAAAAATGCTGCCGATGTGAAGACCGGGGGATTGCAAACAGCAATTCAGCAAAAACAAATAAATAAAAATAAATACATCATTTCTCTGAAAGTAGATGTTTGATTTGCAGCATGCATGATGTAATTCTGTCCTTTTTCTTTGCTCCAGTAAGGTGGTCCGCATTATTGACTTGGCATTTTTATCCCAGCTGCTATACCTGACACTGCTATACCTGACACAAGACTCGTCAAGTATCACTGGTTCGAGTGTCCTAGTAGCTAGGTACCTACAGGACAATTCAGTGTCTCCAGTTGACCCTGCTGCATGTTTTTGGACTGTGGGAGGTAACCAGAGAACCCAGAGGAAACCTACAAAGACCCGAGAACATACAAAGTCTACACAGAAAGGTCCCAGTCTGGGATTCGAACCCAGGATTTATAAGCTGTGAGGCCACTGTGACATCTGGAGACTGAGAGGTGCATTTTAACAATAGCCAAGTTAGCAAGCTAGCTATCTAACCTGAAATTAGATGTTTCTATAAATTATATAGTCCGGTTGTTTTATAGTAGCCAAAAATGAACATTTTCATAAATAGTAAACATTATCTGATACAGCATGTGGTGCCCAGGTGGAGTATTGGGATTTCCCATTTACCCGGTTTGAATTACACCATTGCCAGTTGGCTTGGGTGCCATCCTAGCAGTGTGTTGTAGTGCCGGTCCAAAGGGTTGCTTCAGAAAGGGCATCCGGCATAAAACCTATGCTAAAACAATAATGTGGACCCTGATCCACTTATCCAATCCCTAACGGAAGTAGCACATCGGATACATTATGTTTTAATATTGATATTAATTCCTAGCACTTACCTGAAGAAAACACTACATAGAAACGTCTTTTTAACATTTAGTTCACTTTTCATAACGTCTTTATTGAATTTGTGTCACATTTTGAACATATGTACAGTACTTTTGTTCAGTAAAAATACAAATACAGAACATAACTCTCACAATCCACCCAGCAACAGTAGCCACGTTGGTCTGGGCTTCTCCACCCTAACAAGAAATGATACCAAACTGATGCTAGCCAGGAAACGAGGAAAGAAAAGGATTTGGGGAAGTTAAATTACAGAACAGCAGAAGGCTGCTGATACTGCCACCTGGAGGACTGACAAAGCAATAAAATGTTAGAATTAAAAATATCAAGAATGGTGAGAAATAATGGAGACAAGGAGAATGGATGACCATTTGTAGAGGTAACTGAGAAGAATATGGTAGAACTATTGATAATCATTCATGTGAGGCATGCTAAACTGGTCATACTGCTTTCATTTGAGGGAAATGATTCTGTACGAGAATGTTGCTCTCACCAGAATATCTGGAAACTAAAAGCCGATGGATTTGAAGTCTTTCCTGACTAAACTCCTTATTGGCACTTCTCTAAACCCTTTCAGTGGCGAAGCGCAGCATGACTGGGAGGAAAAGCCCATCCAGCTAACCGAAGCTGGAAATGTGTCTGCACTCTTAAGTTTATGATCAACCGATCTACCGTCTGGAATGATTACAAGTGGTCCAAACTTCTAGAAGCTTGTGGCTTAGCCCAACAACATGACATTGCAATGTAGCTTCGTCGTGGAAATGATTGAAAAATTCAGGGCACAATTGTGGAATTTAGCACAGAATCAAGTTGCCCATACAACCTAAAACGTTCACCACAAAATCTCAAACACTTTATGACTAATTATATTAGATTTTTTATGTGAGATTGACATTAGTCAGGAGATTTGTTTTATGCAAACTATGATTTTACATTGGGTGAATCATTTCACAGATTGAACTGTAAAAGGTCTTGAACCAAGTGTGTGAGTATATATATATATATATTGTACAAGAAGATGCAAAAGGAAATAAATATTATTGTTTGTTGTCTGGTCCTGGCTTTGCTCAGAGGTGAAAATCAGCTGATAGAAAAAAATACAGTACAAAATAAAAGATACCGTCTGAACTCAGAAAAAACCCTGTAAAAGACAACAGGAAGCATTATTTCTCTGGCACAGCAAAACAAATCTGTGGTGAAACGAATCTAATACTAATTCGGTATGTTTTAAGCTCAGCGTAGAGTGGATGAGAAGCAGACAAAGCAATTCTCTTTTTCAGAGAAGAAAGTGGCCGACAGCAAATAGAGAACATGCTCAGTTGATTAGGAGGTTTGCTAGGTTGTATGGTGGCACAAAAACAGATAAGAAGTAAATTAGGAAACAAAGCATTTGGAATTTGGAAATAAACTATGTTAAATGTGAATGTGTGAAAATTCCTGGTTGAAGCAGCATCGAATCCATAGCAGCAAACGAATGCAAGTAAAAACCAAGAATGGGCCTGGCTTTAGATTTGAACTAGGATTTGAGTAGTGTGCTGGAGACTGATAGCATACTAACACAAGAATTACAATCACACGCATAGTGTATCAGTACGAAACAAGCCAAAATAATTTCACGGTGTCTACATTCTCTCCGAGAGAGTTTTGGGACGGATGCGTTAATCAGCTGCGCCCCTCCAGGTCCGGCTTGAGTTCTGAAGTAAAGCGGAGGGTTTAGCTGGTGAGCAAATTGTCCTACTGCAGTGATTAAGCAATAAAAGCAATGAAAAACTGATAAGATCAAGTCTCATAAAATCCTTTTCTTCATAGAGAAAAATACATCTTTCTCATGTTTGTTAACATCAGCGCTGCTTATATTGTTCATCTGGCTGTGGTAAATTGAAAGACTTTGCAAATGCTGCCAATGGCTTACTTATACAAGCTGTCTTCCCTGGATAACAGCTTGCCAGAGATGGTGAAAACATACACAAGAGATATAGATGAGTAGTCGTGAGTATGTGGGTATCCTAGGCTCCTCTGATTGGCAGTAAAATCCCAGAGTCCAGGTAAAAAGGGGTCAGATTGAGGATGCCCACGACTCCTGGACAATATAGACTGACAACACTCCTGCAGTGACTCCCTCATCACTGTGAAACACTACCAGGTAGAGTGATGTTGCCCAGATGTAGCACAGGAAGTGGATGAGCTTCAGTGTTGAACACCCAACTATCCAAAGGTAGAAGGTCATCACTGGAGAACAGCAGGTACAGATACCTAGAGCACAGAGAGAAAGGCTTACACATCAAACAGTCTCATCACAACATCTGCTTTATGATTACATTTTTATTTATTTGTGTTTTTACGTCACGTTTAAACACATTTGTGTCATTCTATGATTAAGTTAAAAGCGGGAGTAGTCAAGTCTAAGAGTAGTTTAGTATTGAGCCTCGGTCGAGTGTCATAGGTGCAATGTTGAGAATACAGCAGCAGATGGCGACAATGTTCAGAAGTAAACATGTTTAACGCAAATTCAAAAATTCCGTATTTATTTCGATTATAAAGATGGTTGTCATCGAATGTGAGGACTTGGAGGGAATAATTGGTACTTCAATACCCCAGTAAGGTTTAAAAAGATACAATTATCATACTAATCTAATATGCCATCAAGTATTTTATGAGCTTTTCACTAAGGGTACCTAAAGATATGCATGTTCTAAACAGTTATTACCAAATAAATTACACGCTTTTCATTTGTAAACACTGTTTTTAAAAACAAGGCTGTGAATTAATTTAGAAACAATACATTCATAAATAAATATGTACAGCCGTTATCAGTAGCATTAAGAGTATTTTATGTTTTATTAACTAATGTGTGTTTAACCGGAATAATCCGTTTTTCATTTCTAAACTGATATGTATGCATCCCTCAGACCTCACATTTGTAAACATTCCTTTTGGAAATGTGTATTTTTTTTAATTTAGAAATTAATTTAGAAATAATAGGTATGCTAGTAAGTATATACAGCCATTATTAGCAATGGATAAACTATATTATGAGCTTTTAACTAAGCTTTAACTAAAGCTGTAAGTTTTTTTGGGGATATTACCTTAGGTATAAGCATTTATTACAGGTAATCACTGGTTTAGATAGATAATAATTAATCAGTTCTAACTATCTGGTAAGTAAGGGTCAACAACTATATTTTGGGGCAGTGCAAAAAGAAAAAAAAAATCATGATTCTTAAAATGTCCAGTCACTGATAATTACATGTGTACTTATTCAGAATAGTCATGAGATGATCAAGTTCACAGGTCATGTTCTTCATGAATCAGTTCTTTTTTTGTATCTGTGTATTTCCAAATAATTAAGAATTTCACTTCATGTCTTGCTTGCAGTATTAAAAAAAATATAATGGACAATTAAATTTGAATAAACAGCTAATAAAATGCTCACCACTCACTTTTATATCACATACTCAACACAAAGAATCTGTAAATCAGCAAAACATAACATACTTCAACGTTTCAGCCAAGAAGAAGCTCTGCTGGACGTCATCATAGGTGGGATTGGAAGTGTAGACATCTTTTACTCCGGTGAATCCCCCACTGACTCGGCAATATTTATCTATAGCCTGTAACAAAAACATATATTAGAACAGGAATTGTAATGAGACGATCTAGTGTCCATTCAAATATTTAAGCATGCATTATTGTTTATCTCCTGTGGTTTCCGATTTCTCATTTGGAATTCAATTAGCCTCAGTTGTGTTTACCATCACAGCTAACAGAGGGTTAATGAGATGCAGGCTACCTGGGCCAATTAAACCAGACATGCTGCAGTTGTTTACCTGAAACAACAGCACATCACACAGCTGTTCTCTCATCCACTTATTTGACAAAGCTGTAGACAACAACAACCGGCCCTGCTCAATAAAGCCTAATCAGTTTACTACAGCTATAGAGCAGATAGTGCACCATCTGCAATCTGCAGCCCTCATCCTCAGTACAGAGCAGCTTCAACCAACTTGTGTGTTCAGTTCCTTATTCTGCAACTTGAGACAGATATTTTTACCTGTAGCACAATATGGTGTTCTTAATCAATTTTCCAATTTGATTTTAGTTCGAGATTTGATTACCTTTACCAGGCTTAGTTTTATAGTGAGGTGAGTGTACATTAAACACATTTTACATTAGCAATACAACACTGTTTTCTTTCGGGAAGCCTGTTAGGGCCTGGCACCTGCATGGGTAGCATATTAGACGGTTGCCATTAGAGGGTCCTGGGTTTAACTCCAGGCTGGGCTGTCCAAATCCTTTCTGTGTGGAGTTGGCTGTCCTCTCTGTGCCTGCATGGGTTTCCTTCAGGTGCTCTGGTTTCTGGCAGCCAAGTACATTGAGACACTGAATTGTCCTTTGAGTACTTAACCACAAAGACACTCAAACCAGAATTGAAGTGCCGGTCCCAAGCCAAGATAAATAGGGAGGGTTGGGTCAAGACTGGCTTCTGGCATAAATACAACGTTAAATCAATAATATGGACCATGATCTGCTGTGGCGACAGATAATTGGAACAGCCGAAAGCAGACCAATCATCTGCACGTCCTTGCACGTTGCATCCATAACCCTCAATTTGCTCTCTTCATTTTTGATCCTCCTTCTCCTGTCTGGTGGCTCAATCCTCAGTATCCTTCATTAACTTGTATTCTTCCTCCGTGCTTGTCAAACCATCTCAATCTCACATCGTCTCCAAAACATCCCACCTGGACTGTCCCTGTAACAAACTGGTTTCTAATTTTGTCTGATGATGAGCATCTGCCATCTTCAGCTCCACCGCTTGTCTTTTTTGTCAGGAAAACAGCCTCCAAGTTGTACAACATAGCAGCTAGCTGGTTCAAACCCTATTATCGGAAGGTTGAGTGAGTCCCTTAACCCTCAGAAGCTAGTACTGTATATAGTAAGTCATTTTAAATAAATCAAACCAATATGAATGTTCATTTGGAAGAAATGTGAAATAGCTTTCCTGGATGCACATACGTTTAGTACTGAGGTAAGAGTGTGAACTGACCTGAGCGGCCTCCCAGCCCCACTGCCTGTATTTGGGATCGTGGGTGAATCTCCACATGTACCAGTAAGTCTCGATCACCTCTGGTCTCAGGATATAATATTTTTCGTTCTGCCTCACAGCGACTGCCTCCAGTCCACTGTCAAACTTGAAGGCCTCTGGACCAAGCTTTAAAACTAAAGATACACAGACAAAAGGAATTCAGACAATGCTTGATTTTCTTCAGTTGTATTACATTTAAGATTGTTATTGTCTATCACAGGGCATCATATTATCTAATCAGCTTACGTCACCTTGAGGTATACCAGGCCATGGCACCCACCCAGATAGCACACAATTATTCAATCATATTTTAAATCACAGATAGATATGCGCTACGTCTCGTCATTTCTTAACTATGTTCTACCCAACAGGCTCTTCATTTAGTTAGCATAACATACAATTACGGCCTCTGCTGGCTGATCGGAGGGACGATTGTTAATCAGGGTGTGTCTGTTCATACACAAAGATGATCCTCATGTGAAAAGACGTAGTCGGCTACTGCACACGTGTTGGAGAGGTAGGGTTAGTCATGACCCTTCAATCAGAGTGATGGTCAAAATCAGTTGAAAGTA
>JAYDZF010000008.1:8017916-8029590 GCA_034509105.1 Microcambeva barbata | reverse complement strand
GAGAACCAAATTCAAACTTGATGGTTATAATAGGCCAAAGCTTTGTATTGGTGCAGCTCTTAAATAATGAATCAATACAAAATATCTTTCTTTCAAGATAACTGAGTGCCTGTCTATTTTTCCTTGTTTGCTAACCTGTACGATCATAACTCTCATGGCAGGTGTGTGCAATCTCGGCTCCCAGCTGCAGGTAGTGGCCAGCCTTGTCTCCGGGCGAACCATCAGCTCCCAAGGCGAACATTCCCCCGGCGAAGCAGGTCAGGTGACCCATCTTGCGCTCGAGGTGACCGTTCTTCCACTCGCCGATGAAGGTAAGGCCTCCGTTGGACTTTCGGATAAGGTGGCGCTCGATAGCCTTAAACGAGACAAAGAAAGAGTAAAGAGGATCAGGCATGATTTATGAAGTATGCACAGACAGCATTTGTTTTTAACAACTGAACTTACCTCTATAGCTTCATCGTAGGTCTTGCGAGCCTCTATGTCTGTTTTGTCAGACATAAGCCAAGCCTTGAGAAGATATTCATAGAAACTGTCACCGAGGCCACCCACTGATGTGTGATCTGTTTGGAGAAAAGATGCAGAGTGAGACAGGGTTCGGGTTCATGGGATAAAAAAAAATCATACCAACGTATTTTAAAAGATCGGTTCATTGTTCACTGACTAAGTGGTGAGTAGTGATGAGTTATCATCAACCAAAAAAGCTACACTATATCAGAGACAGAAAGGGGCCAAGGTACAAGATATAACAATGCAGACACTTCAATCCAAAATAAAGAAGTTTTAATAGGCAGCAAACTGGAGATGCAAAGGATTTCCTTTAACAAATAACAATTATTTGATGGATGGATCAATACAAATGTATACAAATGTTTATACAACAGAAACGGTAGTTACTCCAAGATGTCTGCTTTATTACATGATAAAACCCTGCCATTTTAACAGCGGCGTGTCTTATTTATGATAATATTCAGCCACAGTATGATCGTCAACTGTAGAAATAGGTCCGTGATGTTGAATAAACATGTGTTTGTTTACTGGCAGCTTTTTTTTTTGTCGCCCTTACACTCTGCAGTAAAAATAAATAATTTAGGCCGCCACCCAACTTTACTACAATAATAAAGCATTAACAATGTGTCTGTTGACACACACAACCAATCAGCTAATTCCAGGGTCTGTGTATTGCACTGCGGGAGGGTGTGCATGGCTGACAGATGGAGCACTATCAGGGATGGTAATGCATCGTAATGGCTCGTTAAGAGGTTATAAATGTAGACTATAATAGAGCTATAAACAGTAGGACAGGATGTACCAAAATCTGACAATAGTAAAGAGGACGGAATACATCAGTGAATCTTAAAGCTGCAATAATAAATGTAGCGTTGAATAAGTGAATATTGGAACATACTCGACCTTGAACAACAGAATACCCTATTCCATATTCTAACTTGTTTATGTGGCTATTTCAGCCATCCCCACATGGATTGCTTGTTTAATGTCTAACCTTCAAGAATGACCGCGGTCTTGCTGTGCCCCTGTGGTGTTATTAAAAAGTGAAAACATGACTGACTACAGTTTGGCAGCAGTGACTGGTCATTCCAGGTCACAGAACCTGACTAGGCAAGACTAAAGCTCAAAACACGGAAAATCTGCAGTGATTCAGTCAAAGGGAAACAATAGATTAAGCCGAGTATTTAAGTACAGCACACAAGGTCAGTCTACACTTTCTGCCCTTTCAGAATGTGACTCAAGCGCTGACAGAAGTGACGAATGTGTGTTTTTACTAAGAGGCACAAATAAGAGGCGATTCAAACCTCCTTGTCTGCTCCAGGAACATGATACACTGGGTCACTTAGGATATGCAAGGACAATTGGAGCCAGTGTTCAACCATAATGGCAATGTAATGTAATATTTTTCAGTGCGTAGGACTGTCATCTCACAGCAAGAAGGTCCTGGGGTCGAGCCCCCAGTTGGGGCAGTCTAGGTCCTTTTAGAGTGAAGTTTGCATGTTATGAAATTGTTCGTGCCTGTGTTGGATATAACTTGTATACTGATGAAACTTGTGTAATGACTAACCATTTCCTGTCATAAAAGTAACCAGTGTAAAACATGACGTTAATATCCCAATGAAACAAACAAATCCCTTTGAATTGATGTTTTGCATAACCAAAATAGTGTGGTGGAAGAGTTGTTAATCATGTCTTGTGTTTACTGTAATATCTATGAGACTTGAGCAGAACTTGGGCGGTACTTACGCTGGCCCCAGCGGCCTGTCCGTGGGTTCAGGTAGTTTGGATAAAGGCCATTGGGTCTGTCCATCTTAGCCAGTAACTTTCTGATATGCATCACCTGATGAGAGGAGCCACAAATGAAAACATACCATTATATTGCTATTTTTAAACAACGGTACTAAATCTGTAATTAATAATAATAGTTTAACATGTTATTAGAGTAAATCCCTGAAAAGTCACAGTTCAGAGTTTTTTGCTCCCACCCAGTGTCCCTCTATTCAAAAGAATCAATTATGGCATGGAAGGCTATCTAACTAACCAATCAGTGGCTGATCCTGGAGCGAAGGCGGGAGTTAGAGCTTAGAAATTGTAGAGTTCGTTTACTTCCTTTGGTAAAAACATAGGTTACATTTCTAGGGACACTTGAAAATGGTTGTGTTTAGTATCCATCATTTAGATTTGTAAATAGCGCCAGTCTTTTAGTTCACCAGGCCCTGGCTGCTTCAATCAGAGTTATTCATTTCTCTATGCTGCTGATTGGCCGCTGCACTGTGAAACATCTGTGGCAGTGTTTTGGGGGGCTATTTGGGGTTTAAACTACAAACATAGTAATGTAAAGGCATTACTATTTTTCCCCACCAATCCACTTGAATCCAATTTCCATGCATAAGAAAATAGAATTTAAAAAATGCCTGGCAAGCTTGTAAAATAGCAAACCTTTTTATAGTAAGCAGGGTTCCCAGTAAGATATGTGAGGTGTACAAACTCCATATGCAAAGTTCCAAACTCAGCCAGGATGCTGCTGCCAGCCGAGGCCCAGCCCCAGTTACGGCCCACACCACTAGGAGAAACAAAAAGACAAAGAACAGTGTTTTAAACAGTGTAATAAAACCTTAACACATACCCAGTGTATAAACACAGACATGCTGTTATAATATTTTTAAATTAGGTTTAGAGATTTCTTTCAGCCAGATGAGCTTTTCTTTTGTGTTCTTCACTCATTCTCATTCATGACGTGTTCACTCTATTCCCTTTGGGGGCGTGATTGTGTCAAATCAGACTGGGTGAATAAGAAGTAATGGAATACAAACGCATTTCTCTTTAAACCGTTCTGTGTTTTCAGACAAATTTCTTAAACACCCAATTATTTAGAAAATCTGTACTAAACTGCATTGATCCAGCCTCTGTGTTGGTAGAATGCTGCCGGACTGACAGACTTGCATGATACATAATAAAAAGAACTGTGGGTTTAGTGATCAAACATCAGATTAAGTACAGAATGTACAGAATGAAGTGGAGAAGCAAAAATCAATCAATATTATAAGAAGCACGATGAAGAGAAGTACCCACCTCTTAAGGTTGACCATGGCCCAAGGAATACCGGTAGGGGTGTTAAAGGCAGGAAGCAGTTTTTCAGCCAGCTGGACGGCTTTCACCTTGAAAACCTTATGACAGACAAAACAAGAACGCCCAAAAAGAAAAAAAATTAGATTGTGTTACAAACAGACGTGAACCAAATCCCACATTGAGTCAACATTAAACTTTGTCTACACTAGGTGAATACATATACGGATGAACTTTGTGTATGGACACACACACGATCAACGCATTCTTTTCCCAGCTCAGTGCAGGTGCCATCATCAATAAGCCAGTAAAAGTCGTAGTTGCATTAGTAATGAGGCGTCTCTATCCGACTTGAGGACAAAAGGCCAATCAATGTTCACTACAAGATTTTTGACCTTCTTGCTGCTGTGCATTTATGGACATCGTATCATCACACCCCTCGTCACTTCTCGGATGTGTTTACTTGACAAAACAGTTTGGGAGACCAGACCAGTCTGAGATTCCTCCTGGTGACAGATGGTACAATGTGTGACCCGCTATCCCTTTTCAGACGTGTAGTATGTAACACCACTTACTTTGAAGATTACAATAGATCAGGTTGTGTGAACTGTAACGCAATCTAAACAAATTGAAAGTTGTGAAGTTTGCAGTATTCTGCACTTGGGGCTGATCTGCAGATATATCCTCATATCTTCTTTGACATGACCTACTTATAGTGACAGGTATTTCCTGAGTTGAGTAGTCGCAAAGTAAACCCTAATGCACACAATATGACGTTCTCAATTTTACAGATGGTACATGCCATTCACACTTTTGTGCTTATTGCTCAGTGATAACTTTTTCCAATCACCAGTTTGCCATTGAGTATCTGTTACTGTTGAGGAAGATGGTATTACATAGATTCGACTATAATTTCTGGGATTCCCCATCAACAGGGTTTATGCAATGTTGACTAGGGCTGACACCCAAAACAATTATAGATAGAAACACTTTACTGCTTAGCCCCTCCACTATATGAATAGTATTTGTGAACTTCTTTGTCATTTACAATTTCTACTAATGAATTTTGGTAAAGTTTCTGATCCCTCTTCTATCATTCTTCTGTCATTCTTCTCATGCAAAAACTTTCAGCTCTTTGGCTTTTATGTTACAACTGCTTTTAAAAAAACCTGACCAACAAACCTGACCACTTGTTTTCAATAAGATTTCTAAAAACATGACCAGGTGGTGAGCCCGATAAAATAGAAGGCTTGTGTCAGGAAGGGCATCCGTCATAAAACCATGCAAAATCCATAATGCAGGTCACATCGGACTGTGGCAATACCTACAGGAAGCAGATGAAAGAACTAATCTGGAAACAGAGAAAGTTGAAGAGATGCCAGGCTTGATTCATCATCAAGTGTTCTTGAAAATGTAGTATTAATGGAGAAGCCAAGATTTTATTTCAACAGAAGGCATTACAGTTCCGTCCCAAAATGCTTTGCTATTTCTATGAATCCATGGTGTCGGTCGCACATGAGCTACCAATTGTAGTAGCAGAATATCTGAACATCTACATGTTTAACTATGAGGAAAGAACTCTTCTGATCATAAGCCTCTTCTTCCTCATGCCAGAAAAACTGCTGATCCATGTGACCCAACAATTCTAGTGTGATTAGTCACTTCATAAAGCTTCCTTCTGGCATATTCCAGTGAACCCTCCATGCTCCTTGAACAAGAGTGACTTGCATGGTGGACTCTGACCATGAAGTCCTTGGTTATTAAAGGTGGCCAGTGACACATATGTCCCAGCCTCCATCGGGTCATGCTATGGATGAAATCTTGTGTTTTTTCTCATCGTTAGACAGGTTTGTTGCTGTGCTATAATAATAAAAGCGATGGACTCTACTCCCAATGGTGTCTAGGAATGTTCAAGGTCTTTAAAGTCAAGACCTTGAAAACGTATGAAATGAAAAACCCATTGGCCTTTCGGGGCAATGAAAATTCTCCTCGCTCAGCTTTTGTGACAGCTCATTACTTTTCACCATGGCTGCAACACACCTTGACTACATCTCTTAGTGTTTCAGCTGAAGAAACTGAAGGGTCATTTTTGAGTTCCCAATGTTTTTATCGTGTTTCAAACCTACATGGGGTTGTACAGAGAAGATTAGCAACATTATGTATAGTTGAATAATTAGAAGGTGGCAGTATTAAGAAAATATCCAGCTACTCTAAAACATCACTTGAGTAAGTGATAGTCACAATTATGACATTATCACAATTATTACATGTAGGTCAATAAAGTAAATAAAATACATATTCAAAAATCAAAGTAATGCAAAAAAATAAATTTAAACTAAGAACTAATTTTAAGAACGGTAGGCTTAACACTACGAAAAAACATGCAGCCAGGGTAATCGAAGTCACTGAATTGTCCTATAAGTTCCTAGCCACTAGAATGCACCAACCAGTGCATTGTACTGCAAGATTGAAGCCCAGATAAATAGGGTGGGTTGTGTCAAGAAAGCCATCTGGCATGAAAGGGGCTGTATTCCGCATCTTCTACTGATTTGTACCAACAATCTATGGAGTAAAAAAAGGGTCAAAAAAGATTTAGAGTTTGTAAAACAAGTCACAAATTTAATGAAAATTCACATTATGAGAAGTTATCTTACGTTAATCATAAAATAAATAAAAATAAAATGTGGAAACAAATATTGTAATATAAAAAAATATTTGTAAATGTGTAGAAAAGATTAGCATTCATAAACAAGTTGTGAAGGTGTAGCTACAAATGCGGCAGAGGGAGTTTGTGAATGCAATATGACACATCTGCATTCTCTCTGTGTGGAACCCGTTTTACAGTTCTGATGCCTAATTCAAGGGCCAATAGGAGAACTATACCTTGTCCAATCAGACTGTGAGTTTTATTTAACCTATTATAGCACAGGTGTGTTGCCATCATTCGACGTTGGTGCTGTTGGGATACACCCATAATTTTCATTATGCCGATTCCAGGAGACAGATGTGACAGGATAGTTTTAGCAAACACTAAATGCTGATAAATGCTAAAAAAGGAATTGAAATGGAAATTCCCTTTGGCCTTGGCTGCACTGATTGATTATGATTATATAACTGTCTACATTACCAGTGAATATGATCCCACCATTGCATGAATCCTGATGAATTAACAGTTGTTCATACAGGTACGCAGTCTGATGGGCAGCAGAGCTGTTTTTCAGAAGCATGTGTAACTGGTTGATTTAAAGCTTAGTTTTATATTGTTGAGACACTACATGCTTATCTTTATTTCGTTATCGGTTATCAGGCATTATTTGCATCCCTAAAATATTGCCAAAATGCAAAAGGCAACTTATTAGACCAGTTCAAGGCAAATTAATTAAATATTTATTTTAATTACTTATATTATTTATTATGTTTCACTTATAAGATTACGAATTAAACACAAGCTTGTTACAAGTGCAAATAAATTATTAAATGAATTGATGCTTTCCTGTACAATCCAGCATTTCAGCACAGTTTTGACGTCACAATGCTGGATTTATGAACTGATTTTTACCTGAAATTTTTTAACAAAATGAAATTGAACCCAAATGCACAAGTTTAATTATTTTGCACTAGAAAAAAAAACACCCAGCACCCTCAGCACTCTCAAATTATCTGGAATGAATTACCTTTTCAAACCATGCCCCGATTCTTTTATGGTTACTCATTACATCCTTAATTTAATAAAATAGAAAAGAAATGTAAGCATGCATAAGAAATCTTTTGTTACATCAGTCAACACAAATAGGCCGATACTTTAAATTAGTAAACTTTGGGTCCTCGGTGAAGGACATAGCCTTTAAAAAAAGTAGATTTTTTATTTACTTTCCTCAAGAATGTGATTGTAGAAAAAAAAAATCATCATTTATACACCAATCATAACATTATGACCACCTTCCTTATATTGTGTTGGTGCCCCACACATATAAAACTGCTCTGTGCTTTGTATTCTGGTACCTTTCTATCAGAACCTGCATTAACTTCTTCAGCAATTTGTATTGATCACTCAGGCCAGCCGTCGCTCCCCAGTGAATCAATGAGCCCTGTCGCTGGTTTACCACTGTGCCTTTCTTGGATCACTTTTTATAGATCCTGGTTTTGGTGATGCTCTGACCCAGTCATCTAACAATCACAATTTAGCCTCATCAAACTCATTCAAATCCTTCCATGCACATTTTTCCTGCTTCGAACATCATCTTTGCGGGTAAAATGTTTACTTGATGTCTAATATATCCCACCCACAAACAAGTTTCCGGATGAAGAGATCATTAGTGTTTTTTATTTAACCTGTCAGTGGTGATGAAATGCCAGGCTGGTGTATTTTTGCTTTTTTTCTCAGTTCTAACAAAACCTCATTTCTACACTCGAGCATATCCCTTAGATGTAATGCTTGTACTGTGAGCTTTTACACCGTCTGTGCCATTTTGTAACTAATAGAAGGAATACAAACATCAAACAAAAACAAAAGGTATTTAATCCCAAACATCCACACCATAGGCATAATTATCCTGCTTTCACTCGCTTAAAAAGCCTTTCAGAGGCTAATGAACACAAAAACTAAACATGCAGCAGGAAAATGCAGGTCTCTGAGACAACCTGCCATTTCACCAGAGTTAATGACATTTCTATTTTTGGCCATGGCCTGAAAAGCTTACTTTGACATCATTAAAATGCAATGAGTTTACACAAATCAATATGAGAGGTGTATGCTACTCCAGCTGCAGCTTACTCAAAGCTAGTCATGTTTAAAAAGCCTGAGCACAGGAAGACTTATTTGCTTATTTGTGGGGGTTGATGCTACTGCAACTCAATGGCCATTTTTCTGGTAGAAGTGGAAAATGGCCAATATGCAAGATTGACAAGATCCTCCAACGAGGACTCGAGGTGGACAAGTATCCTCTCTGTACAAGTACCCAAGTGTTGGAACCTCTGTCTCTCTAAGTCTGTCTTTCAACATGATTTAAAACTGACCTATTTACTAAACAGTTAAGATGACTTACTAGCACTAACTAAACTGCAAAAGCACCGAAGACTTTTTCACTCAGAAGATCAGCTTTGTGATATGCAAAAATGAGCATCCAACCAGAAAAGGCAGACCAAAATACAAAAAAACTACAAATTAATCTCCAATAGTAAAGATAATGCACACGAGATGAGTTTTAAACAAGGGTGATTAAATAGTTAAAGAATGTAAATGCCAGTTTTTCTATTCTGATTGTATCATATACTCTCTACTATAATTAAATTCACCATATTGATCCCTAGCCCTCCACAACAGTCACAGTTTCTTATGTGGCCCCATGGAAAATGTAATTGGCCACCTTTGTGTTAGGATGATAGCAGAACTGGTACGCCATTGGCCTCATGCCGGATGCTGTGGCCCGCCTTATGTGCCCACGAGCACAGCTATCTACAAAATCTCACACATGCCAAGGAATCGTTAACGAAACATGGTGAAACCAACTTGCACCGGCTGTGTCGTGGCACCTGACTATTTTAAAGCGCCACCAATCAGGAATTGTTTACATGACGTAGAGGTGAAACCAACTCTGTCACATTCTTCTTTTCAAACTATCATGACACAGCAAAAAAAGAAATGGCATAGTGACTAGCAAGCTTTGAAACAAGAAAAACGGGTTTGTAGTTTAGATAGTAAACCCTTTTTTTAATGATCCTGAAATTGCTCGCTATGGCTTTGTGGCTCTTAAATTAGAGGTAATCAGACCATTGACAGATGAAACTACGTTTCTCGAGGCCGCTTAAAGACGTCAACTTTTGACAGGGCGCTCTTGCATCAGAGAACATGTACACTGTCAACAAGGAGTACACAATGTCTTTATTGTGCATTGTGTTCAAGCCTCAAGCATGCTGCTCGCTGGTAATGGCAGTGTATCACGTGAGTGGTCCTTGGCCTTGTGGCGTGGCAATCTTTTTTTCTTGTAGGAGAAGCCTGACAAGATTCCATCACTGTTATCTGGTGTGAGTACGTGCAGGAAACGGCAAGGACGGAAACTTGACACAACTCCAAAAACGTCTGAAGTAATATATGATTGACTTACAAGACACACTGACCAAGACAAATTATATTTTCTACAGGCACTTTCCTTTATACTAGATACTCACTCTTCTTCCCCTAAAAGCTTCTTTGATCATCCAAAAAGGTAGAAATCATAAAACGCTAAATGTCGACTACAAGCTCTTTAAGATCCAACCTAGTATAACAGCTCCCTCCCTCAGCATTGCCAACCAAACAATAAGTGTGGAAGGTTGTTAAAGAACAATTGTCAAATCAGTACTGGGGGGGAGGGGGTGCTGAAAAACCTTTGATTTTCTAATGTGCATTTTCAGCTTCTCTCAGACATGCTTTTGAAAAGGCATATCATAGCTTAAATACACTACTGAAGCTGGACTGGGGGGAGTGAGTGAAGGAAAAGAAAAAAGCACATTTGAGTCCTAGCATAACGTTCTTCATTGAATTAAAAACGTTAACTTTAATTATGTTCAAAGGGCCGAAATGAATGCTGTTGCCTTAAGTCATTTTTCACCTCACACCCTTCATTCTGGTCAGGAAAAGACAGAAATGCAGCAGGACACACAGGATGGCTGAGACCAAAACAGAAAGAAATTGAAATACAAAGAGCGAAGAATAAATAGGGGAGGGAATGGAAAAAAGCAAGTAAATACCATCCATCATGTGGACGAGAGTGGGGTTGAAATCAGGCTGACAGGCTAGTGCAGGGCTCTGGAGAGGACAGATCTACCTAGGACTCTCAGTAGAGTAGAAAGCATAATCTCGTACACTTTTCCCCTGAAGTCCTTTCCCGTCTGCAAGACTATTCACGATGTGAATCAGTCCAAGCGTCTACTTATGAATTTATCTCTTCTTCAAATACCCAATAATAATTTTATAGCCTTTTTTTCTTTTCCTGCTCTCCATTCAACCTCTTCAGGCCCGATTTCTGTATGCAACTGAACATACTCTTAAAGCCCAACCTTCAAAAAACCTTTTCAAAAGTCAACCTGCCTGACATAGAGGCAGCCAACTGTATTAAATCACTGAACCTCGGTGAAACTGCTAATCTGCAAATAAAAAGAAATATAGAATCTTATCTTACTTCTTGGCCAGATAAGTAGTATGCAGCCAGCAGTCCTCCGATGAAACGGATGTTGACCTCAAAGACGGATACCTCTGCATTCTAAGGGAAGATGAGAGGTTATGGCATCATATGATGACATCACAAAATGTTTTGTATAGAAATGTAATGAAACACCCAACAATATTTTTTGATTTTGAAAATAAAATGAATATTATTTAATTAATATAATTATTTCCTTAAAATAATTAAATAAACAAAATGATGTTTTTCATGATCCTAAATTGATTGAAATAATGACTTCGCCTTTATTTCTGATGTACAGTAGGTACAAACTATACATTATATTTTATACTTATTGGGATCTAGGCTTTTTTCCTGAAATAGGGGACCCTGTTCTTGATTATGTTAAGGATAACACACACTAGACCCTGTGGATTAAAATATACTATATTTTATAGTATATTGTAATATAACATACTTTTGTTTTGTGATTTTTTTTTACTGATTTCATTGTTGTGTTTACCTTATTACTAACTCGGCTTTTTTAAAAATAACATTGCAAGTTATGAAATTAACACCTTTGACACTGTAATTTATGCTGTTTATTGGTTTTGTTTGACATAAAAGTTTATATACAACCTAAACACAAAGTTGTAAATAAGTTGTAACATCAACTGAAAATGAGTATGCACATAGCAGTACAAGGGTTTAGAGTAAGAGTGGAATGTGCTTTGAGAATACAGCACACTTCGAGTTAAATAAGTATGCGTTTGTGATTTTCACCAGTCGATGGGTGCCTCTGCACAAAGGGGTTAATGGAAGCATTAATGTAGAGATGAATTGAGGATTAATGGCTTTATGGAGAGGTTAAGTGTTCCTGTCAATCTTTTAACACATTACACCTAGTTAAGATGGTGATTTATGCAGAGGCACAAAGCTTCTCACCAGCATTCAGGTTA
>JAYDZF010000008.1:7745261-7759376 GCA_034509105.1 Microcambeva barbata | reverse complement strand
GGGTGTTCTTGCAATGCTGTGATTTTCCCAATCATACATAAAAAGCACACATGCTAATCCAAAGGACAGGTTGTATCTGGTGTGTGCTTGAACAAGGCCGTTTACCCTCAATTGCTTAGACAGTACAGTCGACCCCTCAAAATTGCGAGTAATAGTTTTATTAACTATTATGACGAGGGGATGCTGGGCTGCAGCCAAAAAGGAATCAGAAATGAATGATGCTCATGGATTAGTTACCTTCAAACCTCCCGCCTACAAGTACATTTCACATCCCAAGACGTGTTTTCCTCTACAGTTGCTTGTTGTGATCTCTTAACAGTACTGAAATATGTACTATGTATATATGAAAATTATATTGTTCCTAATTAATTCATCAGTAATTATTGTGAAGAATATTTGCGAGGGTTTCTGCAAAACCAATGATTAGTTTGGTTAAAAAAACTCTCAATGACTCTCCAGGATCAAAGCTTAATGCTGGAAATGTAAATGTGATGGGTTGTTAAGCAGATCGGCTGCATTGAGGGTCGGGGTAGTTAACACCGGCTGCATCAAGTAAGACTTTAGTCCTCATATTTTTCTAAAGCTTCTCATTCATGCTAGGGCTACTCATTTTGACAAATTAAAGAGCTTAATTAATACTGACAATGATGGAAAGGTGCAGCCATGAGACGCATACCGATAAGCATGAGAAAGGTTTTAGTCTTGAGTTAATCACTTAATTAAGGTTAATTAGTTCATCAATGTTAATAGAAATGTTTTCATCGATACATCAAACGAATCATATGCAGTGTGTTTAGAAAGAGTTCATTCCTCATTTTAGATCAAGAATAGCATTATGTACTCTGTATACTCTTCAATCCATTACATGTGTTTGAAGCACGTGTGCAGACGAACACTCTTAAAAGAAGAAGATCCCTGAGAACCTTTTGAAGTTCCTCAGTTTGAAACTGTGGAGGAACCTCTTAAGATGCTTCACAGAAACTTCAAGAAAGGAGGAACCAGATTTTGTAATGATGATTTTGAGCATTGATGAACATTTGAGTTCTTGAAGTAATCTATAATGCTCTTCAGGAACTACTAAGTTCTAAAACCTAGAACTACGTGATACTGATATTGCAATCAGAAAGAGAAGCATACAGATGATCATGTGATTAACATCTTTTAAGTAGATCATCTGAATGCTGTTATTTAGAACACCAAATCTACATTTTACATAGCAAGCAAGTGCTCCATAATACACAAAGTCCAAAACAAAGTGTTTATGGCGTTCGGCTCACAAAGTAAAGTGCTTAACCTTATAACAGAAATAAAATCCATGCCATGTCTCAAAGTCCTTCACATTTTCAACTTTTCACTTTCTGGGCCATGTTAAAGTACCGAGTGTTTCACTTCTCAAGCAATACAGTAGTTCAAGATCTCTGCAATCAATCAGCTTAATGGAACAATATAGAAGTCCTTTTTAAAGCTACATCTCATTCACCCTAACTAAACTCACCAAGTAATAGAGTATGCCAAGATCTCCAAAATAAAGATGCTCAATGAAACAAGATAGCTCAATGAAGATCATGCTGGTGCTGGTACCATCAAACAGTAGACCTTACAAATAAGCTTTTTGTTCTGTACCAGTTTTAAATATTCCTTAAATGTTCATGATCTTGGAGAAGTTTGAGCCTAGAACTAAGTGCTTTTCTCTGAATGTGATGCCCGTGCCACACACAGTGGTCACTGGATACTAGCTGTCACGATGATGTGATTCTATGGTGTATAAATAAGTTAATTGTAAGGGCTGTTGGGTTCTCGGTCATGATGTTCTTTTTCAACAGAAGATTTTCCACTTCTCTTTTATTTTAAACAATCTCTCTTTTTTTAAAGCCACTCAGTTCATGAAGGAGACAGACAGGACATCCAGCGAGTGATGTAACACAGCAGATTAGAATGACAGCCTGCCGGCACCCTGTCCCATCAGCGTGATCCCTGAGGACAGGGCTTTAATACCAGAGCGGCATTTTAAAGATGTTAAGCTGGAACGGCCATGACAGTCTCATCCCTCTCCTTCTGAGCCGGAGAGGAGCGGCGCTTTTCATGTAGTTCACGCTAGGCTTCTCCCGAATACCCGGCTCAGTCCTGCGATCTGCCAGGCCGCATGAAATATGCAGCACATACAAAACAGGCCTGAAGACCCAGACGCCGCCTCTCCTCCCGCGGCGGTTTGAGCGGCGTCAGCTTTATTACCGTGGCCTGACAGAGGTGACTCCTCGGTGGACGCGTGTTTATTCAAACAAATGCTCATTTCCAGGGAGACTGCATGTGTCGTTTAGAAAGGTTTTCCTGAGTCACAGATTTAAGTGGATTTTAAGAGGCCCGTTCTGATCCTCATGGCATCACTGCTCCAGCCTCGGTCGTTCTCATCCTGGATGTGACATCACGCTTCCCTTCCACGTCTAGACTAGAGATGTAATGCTACCCATGATGTGATACGAATCACGCTACTGGGTTCACTAACCAATCTTTTTTCCAATTTTTTTTTTACCAACTTGGTCAGATCACAACAAAGCTTCATTTTATTCATTTATTTCTTATTTAAACACTAAAATACTGTATTTATGATATTTTATGCTTCTAATTTGATTTGAATACAGTTTCATTTCAGATGTAGCCAGAAACAATTTTGAATTAAGCTAATTTGGCTACTTGGTGAGTAGAACCAAGACACCAGGTTGTATCCGGCTCGTTTCATATAATAAGTCGTGTGTATGCAGACGACCGTTCAGCCCCCCAGTGAACAAACTGATAAGAATTAAACCTCCTGAGAAGCTCATCTGAATGACGTGGATTATCTCTACTTCTGTCATGGCTGTTTATACCAGATTTCCTGCACTGAGTAGAACTTGGATCATTTGCTTATCGCACTTGCTGATGAGCTGAAACACCATTATATAGAGCTCGGGAGTGTCCTGCTCTCTGTGTACTCAGTCATACAGGGAGTCACAGGCTCCGACAACGAGCTAACTCTCAGATTCACTCTTATCTGAAGTAGGCTTTAGGTGCTGCTACAATTCACAGGGCTGGATGCATGGATGGATCTTGGATGGTCACCTTTAAGACCAATTTTGTACCATCTGTTTCATAAACTTCTTATAAATAAGTCGAGTGCTGCATGTATAGTTACTTAAAAAGAACAAGTATTTTTTTAGATTTAGCAAAAATAGCCAAATAAAACTGTATTAACTAAGTAATGAATTGTTTTGAGATAAAAAGAATCTTTTTATGAGCTCAGTAGTGTGAATTGTATCACACTGTGAGTGTATCGTTACATTGCTAATAAATAAATCGAACCTAGAGCAGCGAATTGTGGATGTGGTAAAAAAAAAAAAGATGCTCGCTTCTATGATGAGGGGATGCAGCCAATCAGCATCAATAATGTTCTTGGATTGGCTACTTCCAAATCTCCCACCTAAGAGTACAGGCGTAGTTCACCATCCCAAGCCGTTCGACATCCCGTTGCCTTCAGCAATTTTGACGTATGTTAGCTCGTCCACATCCCCGTGTGCATCAAGTGAGCCTTGGCCAAACACGATTCTGTCGCTGGTTTACCACTGTTCCCTCCTTGGCCCCCTTTTAATAGATGCTGACCACTGAGAACGCCCCACAAAAGCTCTGGAGAGTTCTGGAGTTCCGTGCTGGGTCAGCTGGCTAGGCTGAGCGAGCATGTGAACAAGGATCGGCCTGTTGTTCATACAGAGGTGGGTATTAAAGGGACGGATTGAATTCCGGCTCCTGGCTGACTGAAGCTCAACAGAGGCGAGGAAAGAGTGCATCAGGGCGTGTCTCTCTGTACAGAGAGGTGATCTGCACTGTACTCACCTAGTGGAGGAGACCACACACACACGGCTGCTGCCCATGTGTCAAATTGAAAAAATGAAAGTGTTTTTTTTTAATGTAGCAATAAATGCAGCTGGGCGTTTACTTCAGACCATGGTGATAACCAGGGGTAACATGGTGTTGAAGATTTCTGGGGAATGACTCTGACTCTCTTGTATTGTCTGGGTCATCAGTTTATAAATAAAGAGCAAAAAATAAATACATACCAGATCAAATAGGTTCAATTTGATATTAAAAAAAAAGTTCAAAGAGAACAGTTATAAATGGCAAACACAAATAAAGAGTCAAAAAATTCTCTCTGTTAAATGAGGTGATTTAGTCGTGCGTGTGTGTGTGTGTGTTGGTTGTATTGATGTTTGTTTATTCTAACATCATGTTTTACACTTTTGGTTACACACACACACATGCGGTTATTCATGACTCAAGATTTAACTTTTCAAGTTTTACATTAAACACAGTCGTGGACAATTTGGTCTCTCCAATTAACCCCGCCGAATGTTTTTGGACTGTGGGAGGAAATTGGAGCACCTCCACATAGAAAGACCCTGGTCCACCCCACCTGGGATTTAAACCCAGGACCTTCCTGCTGTGAGGTGACAGTGCTACCCACTAAGCCACCTTGCCAAGTGCTGTTTTGGTATGCGATTTGGGACGCAGCCCTTGACTAATTTTTGCGACACCTGCCCTCGGGATGTTTTGATTTGTGTTATTTCGATTATTAATGAAAGGCACGTGAGCAGAAAATGCTGAAAAGCAGAAGCGTTTGTTTTCAGTGACTAACCTGAACAAATCTCAGAGATTTAAACAGAAAAGGGTAGCCAGGAGAGGGCAGTATGAGCAGAAACACAGCTGTTTAGTCAGGGTCAGCAGAAAACTCTGGGTTAAGAGCTCTAGTAGGCTGTGATCGTTGCCTCGGAGGTAAGCTGTTTATTTGGCTTTAATTGCCTTTCACTGAGCTGGCAATAAGGCACTTAAACAGAGAGGCTGTGTTTCTAGATGCAGGAGGAGCCCTGCCTGACCCTGGAGAGCAACCTGAGACACCTCACACACACCCAGCTTCCCAAACCATCAGGTGTGGAAACCAGCTCAGTCACCGGCACTACTACTACATAAGAACCTTACACACCCAAAGTTCCTAACTTAGATCATTTTAGATGTTTCTATTCTAGATGTAACCTATTGTTCTAGCTACTCATTCATCCAATTATTAAATCATAAAAACTTATCCTTATTACTACCTGTATGCTTATTTAACCCACCGCTTCCATTCAGACTGGAGAAGAGTGTACATTCAAACTTTTTTCCAAGAACTCAGACGAGAGTTTTCAAGAGTTACTCCTGAAGGCGAAACAAATGCTTTTAAATTTCAATGACATATAAGCTGTCATGGAAAAGTCTGGAGTATTCTCAAATATTTGTACTGAATTCTGTTCAGTTACTATTCGATCTTTTACAGTTTAGTATTTGTTTTGAAATGATAAACTGAAGGAATTGTATTTTCTTTGTGTTTTTGTTTAGTTGTATAAGACCTAATAAGCAATGCAAAGGTCGTGTAGCTGTGGATGAGGTCTGCCTAGTAAGCCACCTTACATTTGAACAGTATTTTGACTGAAGAACGAGGAAAAATAGTGGTGAAGGCCTTTAAAGTGTTCAGAGCTGCCACAATATGGGCCAAATGTGTGTCAGTTGTTGAGCCACAAGGAGACTTTCAGGCGGGGAGAATTGTTTTGTTTTTATTTCCCCTCGAACGGCTGGTCTCACCGGTGCGACCTCAGATTTTTTTTTTAGTCGCACCATTGACAAATTAGGTCACACTCAAGAGCCAGGTGCCTGGGTAGAGATTTCCTAAAGTGAAGCTTTGAATTTAAATAAGGAAGCACATTATGAATTGGCTTTTTGAAGCAGAAATGTGTAGGCAAATAAGCAAAACATCTGCAATGGCCTTTTAAAAATAAAGACTCTTGTACTAACAGATGCTTCCTAACGTCACCTAACGTTTGTGACTGTGTCTCGCTTTTCCAACTGGTCTTGTTATACCTGATTTAAGCATCTGTTCATATTAGGATGAAACATGATGTCGGTTAGCCGGTGATATTTTCTTGTAGTGTGAAGGATAGAAAGGTACCTAGCCACAGAGCTTAGCCTAGCATCTATACTGCAATATAACCAGATTAAGCAATGTTAGTGTAAAACGGAGGGTGCACAGGGTTACCCTTAGACTTTTGGACTGGTGATAACAGGTGTGATTAAAAACTAATTCTTTATTTAGGCGATTGATGCTATGCTTACAGAATTGCTGCATTTACAGCAGAAAGAGTTTGTTTGTTTCTTAGGATTTACACTTTGTAACATGCATGGAAACAGCCAACATCACCTCAGACATGTTAAACGTTCTCACTGGTAGTTTGACACATCACTCACAGCCAGTCGGGTGACGCCTCTTGAACTATTCATCTGTTTTAAAATCTGATTTCGCTCAGGAAGCAGACGACGAGCCGTTCGGGGGAGTCGTTTAATCACACTGTTATCACCAGTCCTAAAGTGTAAGGCTACCCTGTGCATCCTCAATTTCACACAAACCCTGGCTTGATCGGTTTATATTGCAGTATAGATGCTAGGCTAAGCTCTGTGGCTAGGTACACTAATGCAGAGTTCTGAGCTGGCATATCAAGCGGAAAAAAACACCGAATAATGGGGAAGCTTTTCACTCTACAAGAAAGGAGTGTGTTAAAGGTGTGTCCATCCACCTGATCAATATGTGTGTGTGTGTGTGTACACACACACTTTATTAAAAAAACAACCAATAAAAGTTTGTTGTATTGTAAAATAGTGTATATAATAGGTGATCAGTAAATGATAAATGATCAGTAATGAGATCATTATTCAGACATCAATAAAAGTCTGAGAGAAATGGTCATCATTCAGCTGTTCAGGGCCAGAAAACACACAGTCTTTGAAAACCGGTACAGAAGTCAGGACAAGGGCACACACACACACACACACACACACACACACACACACACACACACAGCTTCCTGTTGGTATGTGTATGAGCAGCTGGGGTCACAGCTGCAAAATCTGTGTATGCTTTCTGAAAGTAGTACGTGTATGAGGATTGAAGTATCGTACAGTACATGTTAATATAATAATAAAAGGATGTCTTTCATACCCTCAAGGACACTTTCCAATGCATCTATTAAATAGAACAGTAAATATGAGAATAATTAATCAACATATAATCACATGAAGTAAAAACTCATTTCCATGTTATTGGACGGTAAGAGAAAATCAGAGGACCTGGAGGAAACCCACACAGACACTGGAAGAACATGCAAACTCCACACAGAAAGGACCTAGACCGACCCACCTGGGGATCACTCATGGGGTCTTCTTGCTGTTAGGTGACAGTGGTGCTCATTTAACCACCAAGTCACCTGTTTTTCATTTGTTCATTCATTGAACCCACTGGACACTAGTATCCTTATTCAAATCTATTTGTATGTAAATGCAATACAGTCAAGGTGTGACGAGTTCTCATGATACAGATCTCTCAGGGGGTGGGGGGATGGGGATTCAATCCCCTGTATTCAGGGTCGAGTGCATCATCTGAAGCGAGGGTTCTCATGAGCTACTAAGGACTGACAATGTTTTCTTAATACAGCATAGAAATATACGTTCCCTCTCGTCTGATTCATAGACACAGACAGACAGACAGACAGACAGACTTAAAAGCTTGCAGACTGCAATAAATGTGAATTTAAAATTATGCTATTAACATACAGAATCACTTAAAGTCCTGGCTCTGGTGTATACATCACAAATCGTGCATCCCTATACCCCACGATGAACGGTCAGGTCCTATAATACTGGGCCTGGTGGTGGTCCCAAAATTCAGACTAGTCACTGTCAGCGGTCCATAATTCAGTGTAATGGCCTCAAGCTCTTCTCCTCCTGCTCTTGTCTTCACTCTCACTTTCATAAAACCTCCCTTTTCTGCCAATGCTTTTCTCTCCACATCAGTCTCATATACATACATTTATATCTTTTTAGATTTAGTATACTTTCTTAATCACTGTGCAGTGAAATTCACTCTCCGCATTTTAACCCAATCCGTGCAGTGAAACACACATATACACACTCGTGAACACTAGGGGGCAGTAAGCAGCTTTAACCACAGTGCCCAGGGAGGAGTTAGAGGTTAGGTGCCTTGCTCAAGGGCACTTCAGTCGTGACCTATATATATATATATGTGTGTGTGTGTGTGTGTGTGTGTGTGTGTGTGATATGCATGTTAAATGTATAAAGGGAACATTGATGATTATGATCATTGGTGAATTTATAGGCCAATACGAGCCCAGTAGGCTTAGCTTTGAGCCATTAATCAAAAGATTGGGGCTTTAAATCTAAGTTCAGCTTTGCAGTCACTGTAGAGCGCTTTACCCTCAATATCTCAGCCCGTATACAGTAACTAATGAGGGACAATACTATTTTGTTTTTCTAATTGTCCTATTTAAAAATCCAAACCTACTGGAATATGTAAGAACTACTTTGTTCTCCTGTTGACGTGTGTATGTGTATATATAAAAGCTGTTCTTAACTCCAGGGTAATTGCCGAGTATAAAACTCCCCTCTCTCACTCACTCACCTCTCAGATGTGACTCCAGTGATGAATGAGTTTTGTTCCCCAAACAAGCGTGTCTCTGTGAGTTTGGGTTTACAGAGATGCAGTCGGAGAGCCCGGTGTATCTCACTGTGACACTAGAGGAGGGTGGGGTGCTGTAGATAATGAGGTCTGCGTTTGTGGGTCTCAGAGCATACGGAGCACTAATACAAGGTCTAGGAAAAAAGCAAGCGAGACTAGACTGGAGTCTGGAGGGCAAACTGACCCACATGAAGCACGGGGCGAGCAGGGAGTCATGGAAAATTTATAGCCAGACTCTGCTCCGTCTTCTAATGAAAGAAGTTGCCTCGCAGACATTCGGAGAGGGCTTCAAAGTGGAGTAGATGTCGAGTGAAGGCTCAGGTATTAGCATGCTGGTGAAAATCTTTTGAGTGACCGTTTTGTTTTGCTCTGGTGATTCAGTTAGACGCTATCCCGACAGAGAGGAGCATTCAAATGATCACTGAAAAGTAAATGAGCAATTACAGGGAGTACAAAAAGAACGAGCGGCTTCATGACAGACCGGTTGACGATCCGAAAGCCATAATCACGTATAATTTGCTGCATGAATATTGTCTGAAGCTATGGGGATGGGGAGTAAAAGCATTTACAGGGGTCTAAAAAGGATGATGATTCATTCATGGGGTTGACAAAGAGCTTCAGTGAAAGCTCAACAGAACAAAACAGAACGAGGAGCAGTATGAAACAAGTCTAAAGAATGAACTTTATCAAAGAGAATCCAGAACAGTGTGCCGTCGCTCCTGTAAAGGAATCACACAGCTTTTCAGGGCTTACAGCTTTGAGGTTAATTATATTAATCAAGATGTGATGAGAGGAGATGGACACGCACAGTTTAATATTATCAAGACACAGTACCGCTTGGAACAAGACAAAATAGCATCAGAATTCAGCATAGGAAACGTTAACAATGCTAACACTAATCTAAAACTACATGAACAAAGCTAAATCTGAAACCTAAATTAACACTACACGTGACCTAAACGGGAATTAAACAAGAAGCACGAGTAAACAAGCTAATGAACACAAGCAGATTAGCACGGGCAAAACAACAGGGCACAAACATCTAAAACAAAGAGTTCACGAAATCTAGAGAAGCAATATGATCCAATCAAACCAAACCAATTTGAGCTAAGAACCAGCCAACGGCAAACCGAAAGGACACAAAGCCAGGAGCTTTTCACATCAGATGAGGTGTAGCTGTAGCTAATTAGCAAAAAAAAAAACAGATCACAAAAGACAGAGTGCTGCCTGAGAAAGGGGATTTGTGACTCTGCCCAGCGCATAGTTCACACTACAGGAGTTTAGCTCGACTTGCTGGCTAACACTGCCCAAGCGACCGAGGACTGAAGTCAGATTACATTACGTTTACATTTACAGCATTAATCCGAAGCCACAGTACAGTTAGAGGATATATTCTGACCAGGTGAGCGTTAAGGGGCCCAACAGCAGCAACTTAGCAGTGGTGAGGTTTGAATCAGCGACCTGCTGCCAGTGCCTTCACCACTAGGCTATGGCTCCTCTAGATTTTAAAGACATTGAATATGTGATCTGAGTCACCACTGACTGGAAATGAGCGAGTTGAAGAACCAATGAGAAGGGAAGATACAGGGGGAGGTGAAACGCAGGGGAGGAGGATAGGATTTCGGACTTTTATTGTTGTCTACAAAAATGAACACAGACGTTGCATACATATAAACAAAATAAACACAAAATATATACAATCACTATATACATACATATATACAGTCATGTAGTGTGAACTATGCATAATGAAAACAAAAGCCTGTAGAAGAATGTCCAGTGGTACAATCACCCAGTACTATTTTAAAGCTGAACCACCAGAGTTGAGCAGATAGGGAAGGATTTAGCTGGTGCTACTCTGTCAGGGAGAGACAGCCTCTAAGGACAAGCATTAGTGAAGTGCTGGAAGTGAAAAACAGAGTCTTCCTGTCTGAGGTTAAAACACACCGAGCAAATGTGATGCAGAGATGCAATTACTTTAAAAACAGCAAAATGATGCACAAACAAAGTGTGATAAGTCCGGCTTTTAAAGCTCAGGATAAAAACATAGATAAAGGTAAAGAAAATGAATGACACATAGTGGACCCTTGATTTATGAACGGTTTAACGTGCAGACATTTTGGGGAAAAACACAAACGAGTTATTTACTAATAATATAAATAAACAATCATTGATGTTTAATGTGTTTACGTGGTGTACAAGTGTTTTACTCAGGCAGGTCATGGACTAACCATTTTCAGTACACGGTGGGAGACGTCATCTGATCACGCTAGCGCTCTGTGCCACCTCATCCCATTGGTTTGAATGGCTTGATGCAGTGTTAGCTTAGTAAGCATTTGAATGACCTTCTTTGGGCCATTTTGATGACCGTCTGATTGTTTGCTCACTGCATACATGAGGTGTGTTCCAAAACCTAGTGAGCTGCCTTACTGCCTACATAGGGAGCTATCTAGCTAAGATTGCTTTATAAATCAGGTCATTCAAATGCTTACCAAGCCAACACCGTTAGCATTAGGTCAATCAAACCAATGGGGTGAAATGACACAAAGAAAAACCTAAACTGTAATAAAGTGCATTTCATAAAATTTCCACTAGATGGAGGTTCTGCTATGGATCAAAGCTCAAATGAAAGAAAGTTGACCTGTTGAACAGAGGGACGATTTACGAGTGCTCAACAGCAACAGCTGAAAACTAGTGAACTTAACTACAGCGGCCTTTTCAGTGTGCGCCCTTTTTATCCCCTGGCATGTCTGACTTGCTCATATTCCCGTGATCCCATGCCAGAAGTCAGTCTGTGTAAAGTTTGGTTTACAGCGTGCTTCTTCAGTTGTTTGATCAGATAATAGATGTGGATCGTCACAGACGAGGTAGCTAACAATACCGGACAAGAGTCTCTGAAATGAAGACGAGGAGATAGCAGAGGTCTTTCCTTTTAAACCTTTATCTTTAAATACAACCACTGCAACGTGGTCGAGCAGAAAACCGAGCAAGCCGAGCAAGTCGACCGGTCTGAAAAGATGTGAAAGACTGGTGGACAGAGTGACGAATGCAGCAGATGTGGCCAGATGATTGGTTTGAAGTATATTCAGAACAGTAAGGGAAGCTTACAAGTAAATGTAACATGCTTTAACCACCAGGGATCTGAGGAGCAAAGAGAAGAAGCTCTGAAAGGTCCCTGAGTCACACAAATGCTGAAGGTAATGCTGGTTCTGATAGAAAGGTGACGGAACACACAGTGCACACTGCACCAGGAATGTATAAGTCTCTACCAAAATCACTAAGTTCCACGATTCAACACCATGAAGAAGAAACAACAATGAACTGAATGTCGACAGAAATGCCTTTATTTCAAAAGTCTCCTACCAGCACAAAGTGCACTTTAGCTAATACCTTGTTTTTTCAAGTAACAAAAATGAAACTATATTTTTATTTCCAACAAACTTCAAAGTTCCAATAAAAACCAAAACAACCAACTTATTTATTAGAATTTTAACGTCGTGTCCCACACTCTTGGTTACATTCATGACAGACACGTGGTCATTCATTACTCAAGGTTAATCATTTCAAAAGTTTTCTAATGAACACAGTCGTGGACATTTTTGTCTCTACAATTAACCTGGCTGCATGTTTTTGGACTTTGGGAGGAAACCCATGCAGACATGGGGAGAACTCCACACAGACCCAGCTGGGGATCGAACCCAGAACCTTTAATATTTTGGTATAGCATTTACATTTGACGTCACCTTAGACTTGCTATCTAGAAGGATGTTTTTCCAAATCCTAGATGCCTTATAGTCCTCCTTAGTCACCTTCAAATATTAAAGTTATATTAAGAGATGCTCAGATTCATCCAGGAAGGACCTGAAGGACATTTAATTGTTAATAAATGAGTGTATTAAGTGTTGGGCAGCCATTTGTACCTAACGCTGGTCCCATTGATTGAAAGGTCTGATGCTAATGCAACGCGACGTAATCGCTACCTAGATAGACGGTTCGGATAAACAGATTTCTAAAGCAGCAACTTCATAAACTCACACTCACTTAAACAGCTGTCTAGTTAAACCACAGGGTGAACAGGGTTTTGGAACCGGGACCAACACAATATTAGGATGATCGAGCAGAAGAAGAATATGAAGCAGAGGATGAATGTGCTTCTGCTTAACCATGTTTTTGTTGTTATCTGTGGAGCCACTCTGCTCACTTTTCACTTCTTCCCTACAAGATGTTCAATCAGTGTCTCAAAAGCAGCATTTTCCTTCCTAGGCTCTGGTCCGATAGCTAACCTCCTACAGTACTAGCAACCAATAAAAAGCAGGACTTCCCTAAGTTCTGTTCAAACAGTACTCAGGCGTACATTTGAGGAAGCGTACCGGAGTGTAGCCTTTAATCTCCGCTTTTAAAATCCCACATCACAAATGCGTGCCCAGGCAGCTACATGCCCCCCCCCCCTCTCCCCCCAGGTGTATTGAGAGATTACTTGAAATATACACTTCAGTTCTGTGCCAAGAATACGAGCACCTACTCAAGAGTACAACTAAAGCTTACGTCAGACCTCGACTAGTGCTCTTTCTTTTCTCTCTTGAATGAAACGTATGAGAGTTTGATTTTATTCTGCCGGTCGTGCAACAAGAAAAAAACAACAACAAAAAGTCTGAAGGGGCTGTGCTTGAACAAACATCTGAGCCAGGAGACACGGGGCATAAAAAAGCTATTCAGAAACAGTTGTGTTGCACTAAAATCAGATCTGGGAGAACATCTGTGTTCACCATCACTGTGAACCAAGCTGGAGAGTCCAGTCTCTTATCAAGGCCTGTCCAAACTTCAGCCCCTGGCTCCATCTCAGAGGTCTGATTTAAACTGACCTGCCTCTTCAGGTTTAAATGCTGTTATTTGTGCCCCACCTATTTTATTTATTTATTTATTTATGTTTTAACGCCATGTTTAAGCACATTGGTGTCCTTCACTGGCAGTGCAGGGTGTTCCGTTTCAGTCTTCATATTTTTGGTCTCTGTTATATGTTATATTTTAATTTTTATGGTTGCAAGGAACCTGAGAAGTCTTTTTGTGTTGTCATATGTAAGAGTTTCTTTAAAATTTTCTGGCATGTGTGCTTGTTCTATTTCTCTGTCGTACTTTGGGCATTCTACTAGGATATGCTTTATTGTTAGAGGTGTTTGGCAGGTGTTTTTTTATCAGGTGTTGGTGCGTTACTCTGGAGTGGCCGATTCTGCATCTTGTATGTATGACCTGGTCTATGCGTCATCCCTGGTGGGTTCTTGGTTTGGTATTGACATCTGGGTGTATTTCGTGTAGTTTGTTAGTGTGTTGGGTATTCCACTCGTTTTGCCACCCCACCTATTTTGTCAAACAGAAATGATTAATGGGAGCAACATTTAATGTGCTGTATTGTATCATTATATTTTCAGCATGTAACAGACGCCATTATCCAAAGCAACTTACAGTACAGTTACAGTATACAGTCTGTGCAATGAGGGTTAAGGGCCTTGCTCAAGGGCCCAACAGCAGCAACC
>JAYDZF010000008.1:7723936-7736629 GCA_034509105.1 Microcambeva barbata | reverse complement strand
GCGTACGTATGGTTTCACTGTTTCACAGATGAGCTCGACATGCTGGACATGTACACGTGTTTCTGAGCCATTTCAAAAACCCATGAGATCCAACAGCTGACCTACGGGGCCCAGTCAGGACCTTGATGTGAATCATGTGTGTGAATGATGAGAATGATGTAGCTGGAACGAGTGAAGTGTTACATTTGTGAGAGATGGAATCAAGTGACAGCAGTCTGCATGTGGTCAGAGCAGCGGGTCGAGACATAAGCAGGACCCTCCTAATTCACGAGAGCACGTTTTTAAACCAGTAACCCACATTTCCACAGACCCATAGCATTTAGCCACTTTAGCAACCGCATGACCCATTCAACACAACAGCATGTTTGATCATTAATAACTATGAGTCCATCTCACCCGCGTGCTCTAGAAGACGAGGTAGAGGCTAACAGATAAGACTTCTGCACTAACTCATGCTGATCACTAGGATACAAATACAGATAGCATTCGGGAGTTTGTTTGGGGACCATATTTGGATTTATTTGGTCTTGCTGTGTCATGAAAACAAACATATCAAGGTACAAGTAACCACTGCATGTTGTGATGAACATCCCTGTTGTACCAGTTGGGCCTGGAGTTTATTAAGTAGTTCATTTAGCTCGTGATCGATACTAATAGCAGCTTTATGCTGGAGGACACTGGGGCATGATGGACCGCACGTATAGCTGCTACTTTGTTGTAGGCAGTTGTTGATTCACTTGTAGCCTAGCTGGACGAGTAATCAGAAGGTCACCGGGTCTGCTGTGGGGCCCTTGAGAAAGTGTTTAAAGTGAATACTGTCCCAGTACTATAAGTCACTTTGGATAGACTGTAACACTTTTTTGCCAAGATTTTGTTTAGCCAATTGGTCTTTCACTGCTAGGAACAGCAATCAATTACAATAAGCAATTAGGCCCTTAAACAAGGTCCTTAAACCTCAGTTGCTCAGACTGCATACTGCATACTGGTACTGGTTCATTTCACCACACCCACCGTTGATGACACATGTCTGGTTTCCAAAAACTGTGCTGCGAGTTGGTTTTCTACAAAACTCCAAGTGAACCTCCTGAACTTCCAAGTTTGGAAGATACCAGAACATGACTGGTTAAAGAACCAGAGCTCTTTTAGTGAAAAAACTGCTAACGGTGAGTGATAAAGACTTGAGCGGGTTAAAACGAGCGGCCCGCTACTGCACACAAGAGTGGAGACGGGGTAATTGGATATGACTTTACTTAAAGTAAAAACTGGGCGAAAAAGAAAGTGCATTGTGATGTTAGTCTTCTGACACTCCCTGTAGTATCCTCTTATTTAGTCAGTCAGTACTTCCTGTTCTCTAAAAAGAGCCCAGTATTAGATTACACATACAGGAAGTGTGTTAAACACACGTTTTACCCTAAAGTGAGGTACCATTATACTCCGCTGCTAAAATGTGCATTATATCTAATGCCAAGGCGGCATATTCCCTTAAAGTAAGTTTTAACCCCTTCCAACCAAGCCCCACATGAATGATTCCAAGTGGGAAGTCCAGACGCCCCTGCTGCCCATCCTATGCCTCAACAACTGCCACAATGAAATCTTTAGTGTATATGGGAATCCTGCTGAGCCATTGCCCAGCACCACCCATGTCCCGATCCCTGTCCGGGCATATGATCCGACCTCCAAAGACAGCTGCTCAGTGTGCAGCATTATTTCCCTCCTGTCCCAGCCATCCATTTTCTTTAGTCATACACCACACCCTTCAGCTGTCCCCCTCGTCCATCAGCGGGATGCTAGCTTATCAGCATCAGCCATGCATTAGGAGGCTTGGAGCACTTACCGCATCCTTATGCGCACAGCCTGTGCAGAGCAACACAGACTACGGCAGTAAACAAGAGCTAACCGTTTTAATTGTCCGGTTCCTCACACAATTAGAGGGCGACTTCATGAGTCTCAGATTCAGGCTTTTATTGTTGACAGATTTCTTCCATGCATGAAATCTCTAATTGCACATTTGTGCAACAAGTATTCGATTGGTAAAAGAACTAATTAAGAAGTAATTTGTCCCTGACATTGTTTGCTCTTTTCAGTTTGTCAGTAGGTCAGACTGTGTGAAAGGAAAATGAGCACAAATCATGCTTGGAGCCGAATATTCCGTTTGCTATGCATCTTCAGACAACTAGAATTGACTACAGTTAATGAATCCTCGCCTGCTTTCAGCTCCTTACTGGCAGCTTTATTTCATTCAATTTATGGAAGGCGAACAACTTCAGGTACTACATATCAGGCACTAATAGAAAGTTTTATGAAGTGACTGAGTAGGGTGTTGGACTTTAATTCAGCCTGGCATGGTCTCCCAGTTATACTGCTGGGGTGGAACGTTCTTCCTAAACATTTATTAATTGTTGTATTAATAATGATGATGGGCCGCACCAGCAAAATCAAGATCAGTCAAAAATCTTTCCCATGTGCTTAACAGGTTTTGTGAGGTCAACATCTAACTCTTTAAAAGACTATGGGTGTCTCTTACTGACTACATAGGCAGCTGGCTAACTACCGAGGAAACAAGTCCTTGTTGTTTGTTTTTTTGAAACAGTACTTGAACAGTGGTTAAATACTAGGTTTGTGCTTAAAATGTACTTGCTGATAATGAAGTACATTTTTGTGTACATTAAAATACTGAACTTTTTAATAGTGAGAGCTCAAGAAATAATGAAACTATACATATTATGCTTATATAAACCCAGATCTTATTATTCATGGCCGAATGGCAGTAACCCAGTACGACCCAAACCTTGACTGAAAAGAGAATCACAGGCAGAAACCAACAAACTGTTATGGGTGTGAGTTTAAAAAAAATTATAAAAACACACAAATCTAGGAAAAATCATGAAAATACCAAGTGCAACATTTTTTTCTAGTTGTTCCGGTCCCATGGCCGACACTTGGCTCTTCTCCTTATCACTAGGTCAAGGCAGCCTAGTGCTTCAAGTAAGATGAAATATAAGACCTTGAGAGCAGATTAAAAGGTCCAAATCTTCCATCAAATTCTGATATTTGTTGGTTTATAAAATAAATGGAGCATACACAATAAATAATAATGGTCTTGTGTGTGCTTGTGTGTATGGGGGGGGGGGGGTGTGCAAGGAACCTTTTATGCGCTCTGTGGGGGGGCACACAGTTTTAGACCTGGTCAAACCTGTATATCTTAATTCTGTATAGTGGTAAGACTGATTATAAAAATAATGGAGCAGAGTTTAAAATATTATTTTTAGATATATGTTTTATATATAGTTTCTTTATTTTGGCTTATGAAGAATTTTCGAGTGTAAGTTAGGTCAGGAACCTGAGCAGCTGATGAGAGGGTACTGAAGTGATCATTTTCCTGTAGCTATCTGTACTGTAGAACTTTGTAGAACTCTGATGCTCTTGGTTCTCATCCGTTGGCACAAATATCAAATGTGTTTAACTGAAGTCCTTGATCCATGAAACAAGCAAGTAGGGGGCAAAGTCTCTTTTTTAGCATGAACGGGTGAGTTTGGTGTGTCCTATGGGGTGTCCAGTGTATATACATTGTTCCCATCGTTTTATGGGGTACTGAGTTTTATTCATAGTTATGGTAGGGTGGATCTCATGAAGTTTGTTTGTGGTTTAAGGTTTTCCGTTTCCATTCAGGCAGCTGTAGTGTATGCCTTTAAAACTGGTTTGAGATTAGAATGGGAGTATGGTTGGATCAGGGATGTTACTTCTTGCTTTGCTGTTGTGTCAGTTTGTTCATTTCCTTGAAGGCAGTGGTGTCCTGGGAACCAGCAGAACTTTGTGTAATGTCCACGGCTTTTTAATCGCTTTCGGGGTTTTTTTTTTGGTAATGGTTGCCATTATTGGGGGTGTAGAATTAGAAGATGCTAAATCTTGAAGACAGGTCGAAATATGAAAAAACCCATCCTGCCTGATCCAACAGGCTGATCAGCATTGGCAAAAAGTAAAGCTTGGTTCAGGTTATCCCAGTAGTTTTTAGAAGTCGATAAATGACTCAAAAATGTATTACCAGCAATGATCAGAAACAGGAGCAAACTCAGTTTAAATCAATTAACAAAGGCAATATTTAAAAATGTAAAGGAAACACACTTCCTTTACCCAATAGTATGCAAACACGGGAGAACTCCCAACATGCTGAGCAGTTAGGATATAATTATCAGAATAAAAAGATTAATTTTGGTGTGTAGAGAGAATCAGTACATCCCTTGGTTTTACTGTACAATTCCTGAAGCTTACATGCAAACATTACCTCATGTAGAAGAAAAAGAAGTACATAGTATAGATCAGTATATAGTCTGATACTGACAGTTGAATCCACTTGTTTGAAACGACACGTCACTGTAAAAACAGAGGCTCAACTGTCTCTCTAGGGTGGGGGACGCACATTTGCTTGGAGTGTGGGTCTGTTATTTGCATCAACTTTGAATACTAGTGTGTGTGCTCAGCTGTTGATGAGGCAAATCAGTCTGTTCTGTCCTATGCTCATACTCGGCCTTCCTCTCATAGCGAGATCGCAGTCAGATATTGAAGATCCTGTCCTGCTATAGATGGGTTTGCTGAGGAAAGTTCTTCTGTGGGGGATCCTTGATCTGAATGCTGCTCTGTCATTATAAGCAGGGCTGGGACCGACAGAGTTTTGTTGGTGGATCTGTTAACTAGCTGAGAGATGAGTACATATAACCGATCACCCACAGGACTCCAGTGTTTTACAATCCGAACACAGATGATATCCTATGTTTCTGATTGTGTTTGTGTATCTAAAACATAACTTAACATAAACATCAGCATTGCATTTAGGATGTGAGCAGAATTATAGCAATGGATAAGAGCAGATAGATCTGATGGTACATTTTAATGGAGCACTGTGGTCCAGAGAACACTCAACGTTTAATATCCCTGCACTAATCAATATCTGGCCACAAGTTCATAGCAGCACTTTATGCCAAAGCCAGAATGTTCAAGAAATTGTCTAGTTTCTCTATACTGATTTCCACTCAAGGAGGAGGTGGCCCTGCTGAGCAATCACCTGATTACAAGTATAGCTAGGCGACCATTCCAATGAGAACATCAAAGTGAGATTAAAAGTAATTATTTTAGGTACTTTTGAATGAACCTTGCATAATATTATGAAAAGCTATGAAAATCTCAGTCTGTCTAGAGTGACGTTAAGCCCATGGTTAAACTTTGACCTTCTCATTATATGACGCAGTGTCATTCCACGGTGATAAATATCACCACATGGGTTCGGGTGGTTAAGTGCTCAGAGTAAAAGCAATGTTGAGTGGAGGTAGTCCTGCTGAGAAGAACAGGTTCGCGTTACTCTCGGCACAGCATGTCTTTACACCGAACCATGGAGCCAGAGCTGCCAGGCTGAGCACCGTTCCTCAGTCGTGCTCCTCACAGCAGGAGTACTAATGCAAAAACCACACTGAGTAATATACCAAGAATACAGAGCACCTGACACACGAGCGTATCAATGCAGAGGCTTCGACTGAACCTAATGGTCCATTTGCTTCTTCTTTTGGGAAAGAAAACGAAACTTTAATATGAATCTTAACACTAACGGATCCTGGAGAGGAACCGAATGGTGTGATAAGTGTACTGAGGTTAATATGCTAGATTGATATTAATGCTGAGGACAGTTTATGAACCTGAAGCCCACTGAGTCTGGTCAAAAAAAAATAGTTTAATTTCAAAAAGCTAAATAAGCCAAATACAGTAGACTTACGAATGGTTGACCATACCACAATTATTATTATATTATGTGTCACATAGGAGGTATTGTGAGGCAAATAACTAATTTATTCTCCACTCCAGTCGATTATCAGGCCTGTCCAAAGTTCAACCCACGGGCCAATCACAGAGGTCCGATTTTATACAGATTGATTTCGTTTTAAATGCTATCATTTGTGCCCCACCATATCATATTGCATTAAAACAATGACAATGATTAAATATCAAACATTTCATTGGTGTTGTATGAGAAAGTTACACGCTCAGAGGAAACACAGAACAACAGCACACAGCAAAAAAAAACCTCATCAATTACTAATCTCTTCCCTACACTCGCTCCCTCTGTAGTGATATCGGTCACATGACATTCTGTAATACTGTATTTAATCATTTCTCTTTATTTGCAAATGATAAAAAGTGACATAAAATTTAGTCTGCATTTGTGAGATCATAAAAACAAGAATCAAACTGAATCATATTATTATGACAAATATGAAAGAATTGAAACTGATCATCTTGTTGGCAAGGAGAATCGAGTCATATTGGGATAAATATTGTGATTTACACCTTTAGTACTGAAATGTGTGTTTATGTACAATACAGTAGAGTATTTCGTTTGTTATTGTTTATTACAGTAATGTCTATTTTAACATTTAAGGAGAAATTAAATTGTATTTCTAACAAAAAAGAGCATTTAAAAAATTCAAAAGTTGAGGATATTAAGAGGTCTGGCACAAATTAGGTCTATTTACATTATGTCTAAAGAGAATAATAATGGGTATAGGAATAATTAAGCATAGGATCATTTTGACTTAAGTCAAGGGTCTACAGTATCTTAATTTTATTAGAATTTTAACAGCATAGTCTGCCTCATTCCATAAACTCCTGACACAACTGGTAGTTATTGTTTACACAGGATTCATCAGTTCAAGTTTTTAATGTCAAGAGCAATCGTGGACGTTTATGCATTTCTAATTCTCCTCACTTTGGACTGTGGGAGGAAACTGGAGCTCCTGGTGGAAACCCACACAGAACATGAAACTGAAAAGATGAAAAACAAAGCTGCAGCGATGTTGCTGAAATGTTTTTAAACCAGATATTAATTATGAATGAACAATAGTGCTCCAATAAACAACATAAAACTGTCATGTGATCATTATTGCCACAAGGATAGATGAGGATTCCCACACGGTGATATCAAACCCAGAGCCCACAGAGTACACAGACAACAACTCAGAAGAATGAGCAGTAGATAGAAAAGAGAAATAATTTCCCAAGTGCTACATGCTCGTCTCAATTCCCTACAATCTCCAAGTATACTCAATATGTTCAAGCAATTAGCATCCCCATTCAGGTAGACATGTTCCTGATACATCCTCAACAGAAACAGTAATCGCTGCACAAGATCCATTCTTTAAGGTTATATCGTCATGAAAAGTTTCATCTCCAGTTCACCCCGCAAGCATGTTTTTGGACTGTGGGAGGCAACCGGAGCACCCAGAGTAAACCCACACCAGACACGGGAAGAACATGCAAACTCAACACAGAAAGGGCATGAACCTAAATCAATGACATGTTTAAAAACAACTATATTCACTTTAAACAGCAGAGGGCAGTGGTACTATACACCTCGTCTACTAGAGGTTATTGGTGTCTACACCTGGTTGCCAGGTTAAGGGTTCTCCAGCCAAATTTGGCTTAATTTTTGGCTAGAGTTTTACAGCAATGAAAAGGCACGTATTATTTACATACAGAAAAGATAACAGTATTTGATTTAAAATTTTAGACCTATTCATAATTTGTCTTTGATCGTATCATGAACTGCATTGTGGGTGGATGGTATCGTTATATGTAGTTGGCTTTAACTCCATTAAGACAGATGATATGAAACAAACAGCAGAAAAAATCGTTAAAATGTATTTTGCTGTGAGTTTGTGTGCGTTTCTTAAACCAGTCTAAGTCTACGATTCTTTTCATTTATTTCCTTTCCATGAATAAGACAGCTAATTACAAGCACAGAACAAGTGTGACACAGAACAAAAGCTTTTATGGCTGCTTGCACCATTTTGTGAGCCTACTAAGTGTGTGTAGATGTAAATGAGAAAGCACTTTATCGGCTCTCCTGCTGATTAAGAAACAGATTTAGGAAATAAAGGATTAAAACAAAGGAGGAGGAGGAAGAAAGAGGAAAAGTTTTTGAGTTTTCGGGTTTCGGTCCCATCTGGTAAAATCACTTTAAAGATATAAAGAATGATCTCTCTCTGGTCTGTCTGCCATCAGTGCTTTTAAGTGTTGACATAGTTCAAATCATAATTTCTTCATTTTTAAAAATTTTGACCCTTTCTGCTAATTCAAATGTCTCTAAATGTGATATACTGATGTTCCAAAATTCTTCCTAAGAGATCCACATGTACAATACACAATACCAGTTACATAAGGACTGGATCGGTAGGTAGCACTGTCGCCTCACAGTAAGATGGTCCTGGGTTCGATCCCCAGGTGGGGTGGTCCAGGTCCTTTCTGTGAGGAGTTTTCATGTTCTCCCTATGTGTGTGTGGGAGCTCATGTTTCCTACCACAATTGAATTGGTGACACAAAATTGTCCTTCGGGTACCAAGCTACTGGGATGCACAGGGAAGTGCTCTGTAGTGCCGAGCCCAAACCCAGATAAATATGGAGACTTGAGTCAGGAAGGGCATTCGGCATAAAAACTGTGTGAATAGGGATTATGATCTGTGAAGAGAATTGCTGGGGTTGCGTCATTCAAACTCACTGATATTTTGGCTGTTGATCAATTGTACTATGGAAGCAATTCGATAAGTGTCTCTGTGTGTACTAAAGGCTGGAAATATACTTTATTTACTGACAATGGTAAAAGATTTAATAACAATCGGCAAATACCTATTAAAGTTGAAAAATGACAATAAAAATGGTTTATACTTTTAAGACCTTTGTTTTTGTGACTGCTCACTCTACATTTTTTAATACTCTAAAAATGTTCATAATTCAATTTCACGCACTTGTTTTCCCACCGTCAGGGTTGAGAGAAATGTTGAAAACCACAGAAAGGGTGAATTGAAAACCTTCAATGCTCTCCTTGACGTCTCCACCATCGCTGGCGAGCATCGTTTCTGCTCAGTGTGAATCGACTTTCATCAGTGAACAGCACTGAGGCCCACTGGTCCTTCATCCAGCGTAAATGCTGTTTGTAGTCACCCAACAGAGCTATAGCACCACTGGGGATTTGCAGTAGTGAGCTAGAATAATTAGCTGCTGAGCCACCTGAGCACTCACATCCTAATAATATGTAGCAATTAAAGCTAAACACCTGATTTAAGAAGGAAACGCTTGCAATCCTTTTCACTAAAATGTTACTACTTCTTCGTTTTTATTGCTTAAAAGAAATAATTTATTCCTTGGTGACCTGCTTTACATTTTGGGCAGCGGGATCTAAGGAGTGTTTAAGATACTCTGAAAATGTTCAGCATTTTTATTTCTTGGTTTTGTGGTTAAATTACACAGGCCAGTATACAATCACATCGATGTTAAAGTCTGATCCACCAATGTGAAGCAGTATAATCGGGGTGTGCTTTTTATATCTCTGGCGACCCTGAACACATACTAATAGGCTATAGAATATTCAGAGGATGAAGAAATATGGCATCAGAGGACAAACGTTTCAGGAAAGTCAGCAGTGGGCACGAGCCCTCTCACCACTGCACAATGTGCCCCCACCCCACGCAGAACTAATATGCCAACTGTCCAAAGCAGTAGAGCCATCTGTTGTTTGTTTAGACTAAAGCAGGGTATTTAAAAGCTTGTTTGAACTGGAACTTGGTCCATTTAAGAAGTGTCACCAAAAAAGCTGAAGATTATAAGGAGATTTCAGTATGATCATATAAACCACATCACATACAATATACTGATTTGTAATGGTTTTTACACCAGATGGCAAACCCTCCTTATTTATCTGGGCTTTAAAATACACTGGTTTATGCATCCTACTGACTAGGTACCCGTACAACAATTCAGTGTCTTTTTGGACTGTGGGAATTCTGTAAACTCCTCACAGAAAAGGACTCGGACCACATAGCCAGGGGGACCTAACCCAGGACCAGCTCATATGAAACACAATTCATCAATACACCAGCATGTATCTTACAAGTGCAAACATAGAGAAAAAATGGAATAATAAACATCATTATTAACATTAGGTAATTAAAGCAAGTGTATCATACGATTTCTGAAATAACCTTTTCTTCCTCACATTACAGCCACACCACCAAGAGTCTATACCACTCCAAAATAAGAACATAACTAATACCCATGCTAAATGCCCAGTATTTTCTGATTCTATGGCTTCAGGGGAAACATGGTGCTGAGGGTTGCCATGCAACTAATAAATTCTACAACCGATTCTTAAATTCTACAGTGTGTACATCTGCCTACGGGAGGTTTGCTACGGATGTTTAAGCCGTATCTAAGAAATGTAAGAAAAGCAACCAATAGGCTAGTAAGATCTGTATTCAGAGGGTAAGAAATATGAATACAGGGGGACCTTGAGACTCGACATCAGTTGGTCCTGAGAGTGGCATGGAGTTTAATAGACCAAGTGTGAAATTTTCCACCCATTCCCACCCACTTTCTGAGTCTTTATAAAACAGTCATCAGACTGGGTGGGGGGGCGGGGACGGGGACAACACATGCTACTCGGAGACACGTGAAGCTAGACAGCGTCTCTGTACAAGCTGGGGCTCATGTAAGATTAATGGGTAGGTTTGCTTTTGTTAGAAAGACATGATTGACTAGAGACTAATGGAAAGCCTGAGATCAACTGAAAGTGTTCTGCCACTGCTATAATGTTTAGGGTGTAGCAATAAGACGTGTGTGAGACTTTATAAAATGAATCCCAAACAACTCTGGTCGGCATTATGTTCACCTACATCGACAACCTAGAATGTACTGAAAGTCTTTATTTCTTCTTTCTCCGTGTAGTCCAGTTCATTTTGGAGGCTGGGGTCTGCATCTGTACAGAAGCGTACAGGGTTAAGCATCCAACAGTGGCTGAACGGCAGAGCTGTGATTCAAACTCTCAACCTTTCGGTTGCTAGCCCAAAGCTGTACTCACTAGGCTCTCCCTGTCCCTAAATAACACACATCGCTAGAAAATACAAACATCGTTGACGTTAAGGGCAGAAAGGATTCCTCGAGTAACTCGATTACAGAAAAGCTTTGAGGCAAAATGTTCACCTTGAGGGATCGTTTCATCCACGCAACTCTATAAAGCTCGAGTTGTTTTGCTCGGATTAGTTTTGCGTTACGCCTTTGTGCTTTGGGCAGGTGTCGCAAAAAGCTAAAGGCTGCGTCCCAAATGGCACACCGAAACATCACTTAAACCGGAGACTTTTCAGTAAACAGTACGTTCACTGTTACCACATACTGTTCAAGAAGAAAGTACGATTTAGGACGAAACCGAGATCTCATAGCACCGACTACAAAATGAAAACAGTGATAACAACAGAGAAGAACCGACAGAAACAACTAAATAAGATGATTTTTAAACTGGGGAAAAGCACAAACTCATTGTGTTGTTGTTAGGCTGAATTTTCTTGTTAAAGCAAAACTATGTCTTATCTAATTACTCGATTCATTGCTGGAAGAAAGAAGGTCCTGGGTTCGATCCCTAATCCCTGCTGTAGTCTGCATGTTCACCCTTGAGTCTGTGTACTCCTGGAGCGGAGATTCCTCCTCAAGTTGAAAAACCATGAAGGCACGTTAACTGAAATTGGCTTATAGGTACCTAGCCACAAACCACTGTATTATAGTGCCTGTTTGAAGCAGGATAAATAGTGAAGGTTTTGTCAGGAAGGGCATCCGGTGTAAAAAAAAATATGAGAATTCAATAATGTGGACCACCAAATATGAGCTGCCAAAATCAAGGAGATGAACTTGGCATTAAAACGTTGCAGATGTTTATGATGATGTGTATATACAAGTAGACAGCTGTTTTGCCCACATGTGTAATCAGTGATACATTCACACATGTCATCACCTTACATTAAAACATGACACAGTCTCTAGTGTATCTAAACCTACTCAGGTGTGTAGGTGTGTGTCCACCATGGATCTTTGTGGGCTGTGGGAAACATTCCAAACCAGTGAGCTCACAACCATAAACTAATCCACCTAATGACATGCTAGCTGAAACTGCGAGCTCTCAAATTTGCACATTATTTATAGTCCATCAGCAGATTTAGCAGAGCACAATCAGCGTTCTGAGTTCTTGGTGTTTACATGGTTTATTTGGCCCATAAAGCCACACTGATCTTCTCTCTACGAGTCTCTAAAAACACATTAAACTCCAGGCCTCACTTGTCTGTCTTTACTGAGCTGATTAGGCACAGCTGGACCGATGTTTGTCATTATGAGCAGCATAAACGAAATAATCCCAATACATTCATGAGTGTTTATGGGTATGTCAAGCATAAAGGGGCAATTGTGGGGAGTTATGACAGGCTTAGAGAGGTGGAACCTCCTGTAGTCCTAACATGACATGAACGTTACATATACAATGACTAAACAGTCTGTAATAACATAGACGTTAAGCCAATGGGGTGGGAGTTGGGGGGGCGGGTGCTCAATACTGCTTGTAATAAACAACCATGAGTTTCAATCTAGAATCCATTTGATTCAGTTTATCTTTTTAAACAGTACCTAAACCCAGAAGTTGTTTGAGATTGTGTCAATATTAGGGTTATGCCAAATGCCAAAAGTTCCTGAGGCTGGCCGGGAGGAATAGAGGTAAAAACCCATGCTTGCACACCAGAGCTGTTATCTCGAGTACATTGTCTCGAATCTTGTCTTTGCCATCCAGCCAGACTTTGCAGCCACATGATCAATGACTGGCTTGTTGTTCGTACAGGGGTT
>JAYDZF010000008.1:7694102-7705942 GCA_034509105.1 Microcambeva barbata | reverse complement strand
TATTAAATTCTAAGTCAGGTTATTCAGATGCACTTCTTAGTACAGTGTTAGCCTCATGTCACTTATACCAAAGGAATAAGGTGGTTAGCCGATGTCTACTTTAAGGTTTTAGTATAGTTTAGTGAGGTTGTTTGTGTGTTTTGCAGTTAGCTGTTATCATAGCATTCGGTTTAGCTTCAACATTTTAGCTTTTGTGGGTTGTATAATTAAACTATTAATATAATCTCTTAGAGTGTTTGTGTCCCCTTTCTGTCCCCTTTATCACAGTTTTTGGGTCCAAATACTCATTGAAGTGATCTTTTGCCACAGTTAGATATAAAACACATGTTAATAGAGGAAATTAAGCACTAGAAAGACACCTTATTAATAAAACATTGAATATATAGTTTTGTTATCTATAGTGTATGTCATCTAAAACTGTAAGAAATCAAAAAAAGAATTAGATTTTATCTTTGACCATCAATGTTTCCTTTATGAAACTGTCAAGACGTGTGCCTGCTGAAGTATTCTTTCAATAAAATGTATTTCATTTTATTTGCATAATGAAAATGAGAAGCACCCAAAAGATGGAGGCACAATGCAATAAATACCCTAAATCCTGCATTTGGTACTTTGTCTAATGGACTAATTTTAGCAAAGTCAGTTATTGCTTTATTTAGCATGCCATTTTGCCCTGCATAAAATAGTCCACAGTTTAACTGGTGAAGCATGTGGAATAATATCTGACCCCTATCCTTTTAGCACATCTGATAGACACACTGAAATTCCACACAGCTAGCCTTTAGCTTTAGTAATGGGATGGCTCAATTATGCAAAAAAGTCATCCTCACTGACTTGATTTATTGTATTTTCAAAATATTGATCATCACATTTTTGATTACACAAACGCATAAACATACCTGAATAAAGCCCAGCACAATTACTCCCACATACAAGTACATGAAAGGAGTAAAAAGATGGACATTAAAGTCAACTATGAGAAAATCAGTCAACTATGAATGTAAGAATATTCCAAGATTTTAAAAAAACCTTTATTTCAGACATGAAAAATTCATACATGAAAAATATTTTTCATATTTTTTATTGTGAGCTAAAATGTGTAATAAAGAGAAGGATGTTTAATAATAATTTTTTTATCAAGCGATTCAGATATTTGGACAGATGAAAAGAATCATAATGTTGGCTGCGCAAAAGTATAAGAACTGTTATCCAGGACAATATCAATGTTTCTTAATCAAGATAGATGACTTGTGTTGTTGACTTGAGTTTGTGGGTTGGGGATTAATCTCAATGAATAAGCAACAGCTATGTCTTGGTGGGATTCCATTTTAGATGAGCTGACATCTATTGTGTGACATCTAGCAGACATGCTCAGATTTGAGATGTACGTGTAGTACGTGGCTTGGATTCTCAGTTAAATAATGTCAGTTGTGTGTATTTTCTAAACAGTGCTAAATTATATGAAAAAAAGAGCCTGGAACAGGAACGGGTATAGTTACAGACTTGTATCACATACAGCAGTGTAAACAAAAATGCCATTAAGTTTTTTTTTCATAGCTATAATTAATCACTCGTACTCTCCAGTCCAAAGAACATAATCAGGAACTGTAAGGCTTGAACAAGCAAGCTTATTGAACATTGAAATTAAATATTGGCTCGGTTAGTGCTTTATTAGTCTGTTATTGTAAAATACACTAGAGTATGTATCACAAAGTGGGACTCTGAATTTAACACAGTTGTTTCAGTTACACCCAGACTATCAAAGGTTTCAACTTTGAAGCAACAGTTTGGGGAAAACTTTTATTCTGGGAGTACTAACAACACTAAATTGCACCTCAATATGAGTAGATACATAGACCAATCAAGAATAAAATTATGACCCTGTAACAACATTTTACATACTGTACATACAGTACCTAGTCAGTTAGATCAGATCACACGGGTCAGCCTTTATTACAAAACATCAATGAGCCTTGGTCGCCCATGACCCCATCCCTGGTTTACCACTGTTCTTTCCTTCCTACCATTTTTGCAGATCTAGTCATCTATCCATCATAATTTTTCCCTTTTCAAACTCAAATCCTAATGCCCACTATCCTGCTTCTTGACAACAAGCCTGACAAAAAATAATCAGGAGTATAAAAAGTGCATATTTTAAACTGATAATTAATGGAAATTACTAGATGGTAGAATATTTTAAAATCAAACAACATTTTAACAATATAAAGATATGTAAGAAAGGTTGAGGAGTATAAGAGAAGTAATAATGATTTGGGTTCGTGACTCTGGAGTGTATAGTATCAGACAATGACTTTGATGTCTCTGGAAATATATCACAGCTAAGTGACAGGGATTTTATATCAGAAAGTAAGTACAGGTGAGATGAAGAGGGTTCAGTAGAAGGAGAGAGTCAGGCAGTGGGTAAGGGTAAAGCTGAAAAGCTGAGGGATCATCATACTGAAGAAGAGGGAGGAGAAGCAGCTTTGATTTTATGCCTCTAAGAGTGTGCTGTCTCTTTGGAGATAGAGACTTACAGAGCATGCTGCCAGGGGAGCTTACACTGAGAAAGGCCTCTCACGGAACCCCTTCTACCCAAATCAATCTCTTTCCCTCTACTCTCTTTTAATAAAATTACCTGCCAGTCTGTTTTGCATCAGGAGCTTTGCTTTGGCTTCAGTTCTCGTTTTATTGGATGCAGAGAAAAGAATAATGTCAGAATTACTTTTAGTGACTATAAAAGTACAAGTCTGGAATTCTGCTGTTGAGTACATTGTTTATGTTTCCACAGTTCCTTGAGGGTTTACATGATCTATACCAGGGAATGCAGAAGTGCCCTGGACTTCTGGCTGATTTCCCTACTTCAGCAGCACTCAGGCCCATGTTAGGGTGGAACAGACAATACTTTCCTATGTGCCAAGTCTAAATACAAGCAGACTAATAAAATACAGATTATTCCATTCATTTTCTTTAAACACCTATCCCAATCAGGGTCTGGTAGGGGTTCAGGAGCCTTTCCCAGCTCTTATATCTCCTACCCACTAAGCTCCTTTTCCACCCTATGGCGCTATACAAGAAGTAAATTTTGTTTTATCACCACTTCTAATTAGGATCACAGTATATACAATTAAAATGGTAAAAAGGCAGGTAACACCCTGAGCAGGTCGGCAGATCATCACAGGGCAAACACACACACACACACACACACACTTATTGCAGGGGAAATTTAGTGTCTCCAATTAACCTGTCTGCATGTCTTGGACTGTAGGAGCCTTGAGGAAACCCATAAAGACAGTGGGAGTACATGCAATCTCTAGACAGAAAAGACAGGACCTGCCCTAACATAGAATCAAACTCAGGAACGTATTTCAAAATCACAGAACAAAGGTCTATAATTATGCTGTACCAGAGGCTGGGCTCAAAATGTATGTAACAATCCTTTTTTATTCATCTAAATTAGAGTAATTTACTCATTGAAGGTGTGAAGCAAATTAGAACTCAAAAGCAAAATTACACCAGACAGTCAGAAGTCATTTCACTGCTTATAATATTTATGTTTTTAAGTTATAATTGACAGTGTCTTTACTTTACAAACAATTTTTGCATAATATGTCACTTTACAGAATTAACTTTACAGTAAGAAATGTTAAAAAAAAAACAGAATAAGGAAAATATCTGTTAATGTTAATTCTCTTAAAACTTTATTTAAATGACAAAAGTGAAATGGTTGCTGGTAATAAAGGTCTTTTACCATCAGATTTACATGATATTATAAGATTTAGATAAGACACATCTAGACAAGAACAATATCCACTCCTGATTGTGTGGGAAAACAACTGGTGTGAGTAATTTGGTCCATGTGCTTTGGAGTACTTCAACAAATTGTCTCAAACTGAATTAATGCAATTTTAAATTATTTTTTTTCCTTAACCACTCACCATAAAACAGTCAGGTAGGGGTGGTGGAGCCTATCCCAGCTCTTCAATGAATGCAAGGCATACAATAACACCCTGGACAGGGCACCAGTACATCACTGAATTTCTTTGATACATGATTCTATACAGTTCTCTGGGCTCAAGATTATCTAAGAATAAACGAGATAATAAACGTCAGTGGTCAGCTCACATTTAGGAAAAAAAACTGATTGAGTTCCAAAAATGAAAGGCACAATTCAACTGTTATCAGCGATATTTGCAAAAATCAACAGTAACAGTGTTCATTATTTCTTATGGCACATAGAAAAGTCATTTTAACTGGTCAGCAATAACTAAAAAAGTGTAAAAGTGTATTAAATACATCTTGCATAATACATAATACATGCATAATCAATTTTGTGATCCAGAAAGCAACTGCAACTCAAACTCCACCACTACAATGCAGAGTTTTCACATCAGTGTTATAACTAAGGCAGATGTTTTAACAAGTGGAGCTGAGAAATGTCTACAAATAATCCCAAAAAGTACAAATAAGAAGGAAATGTAATGATAAATGGGAAAGGTGTCTCTAAAACCAAAGTGTTTCCAAATTTTCCGAAAACAAATAATGAAAGAATCTGAACACTAGGTAATAGAACCAGTAGACACATATAAGTCTGTACATCAGCATTTTAAACCTAATCTTACAATACCATTATTCTTGTTCAACCAATCAGCATCCATTACATGACAAAATGAGGAGAAAAATAACATTCTAAATCAAACAAGGTAGCAATAGTGGAGAAAGGAAGTCAGGCGGTAGGTAAGTGCAAAGCTGAAAAGCTGAGGGATCATCACCCTGGAAAAGAGGGAGGAGAAGCAGCTGTGATTTCATGCTGCTAGAAGCGTACTGTCTCTTTGGAGATTGAGCTGCCACCGGAGCTTCTACAAAGAGAAAGGCTTCTCACAGAGCCCCTTCTACCAAAATCAATCTCTTTCCCTCTGCTCTCTTTTAATGTAATTACCTGCCAGACGCTTTGCATCAGGAGATTTGCTTGAGCTTTGGTTCCGGCTTTGGTTTTATTGGATGCAGAGAAAATAAAAAAATATCAGAATTAGTCATAAATTTTAGTGAATATGATGTGGTGATCCAAGTCTAGAATTTAATCCTTTTGTTGAGGATATTATTTACACACTGAATACAAAGCAATGTATGAATTCACGGATAAACCAAAGCAACTGACTTCCATGCAGACTTTTTTTAAAGCTCCCTCCATTTACACTTGCCTAAATTTTACATTTGCCATTTAAGTCACCAATAATTCAAATTGGAAATATATATTCTTCAGTAAATAATGACAAAATAATTCTATTTCTCAAAAAAAAAAAAGAATCTTTAGACCATTGGTTTGTGTTCAGGTGCAAGATTCTACAAGAAGCCACAATTTTATGCATTATATGTCATAAAACAAGTTATGTCCAGATCAGGGCAAAATGTGAAACAATATGAGTGTCTCCCTGTGTCACTGTGGCCTCAATTATTTTGAAATAGTAGAAGCTTGGCACAAGCTTAAATATTTTTAAAACACTACAGTCTCTCTAAAAAGAGCTTTAAAGGTATAGCTCGAATCACCGGGTCTCGGGAGTTCTACCCCCTCCTAATTAATCCTCCAAACAATAAGCTTGGGGTTCTTAGTTAACCCAACTTCAGACAACATTAGCTGATGTTATCATTTATCATCATGAAATTGATTATCTAATTCTGAAATTATGCATTAAACAAGCTAGCTAGCATACAGAACTTTATGAAGTTGCGACTTATTAATACAAGATGAGAAATGGTATAGACCATTTCAAGAGTCTCTGAAACCCCCACCCCAAATTATGTATAATTCACACTGTCTGATCGTCCTGTACCAAGCCCTTGCGACCAGATGAAAGCCAAGGTTGAGTATAAGGCATATACCAGTTCAATTGGAATGTAAAGACCATGGGGCAACATGAGAAAAACATTCTCTGATCTGACTAAATAAAAACAAAACACTTTGGGCAAAGCAGCAAGATGCACTTTTGAACAATTTGAACATATACAAAATTTGATGGACTTGCTAATAATGTCCTTGTGAAAGAAACCACAGAACTTCAAATGTCTTAAGAAGTCGATACCTCAGTGAGTCAGAGCTGTTCTGAAAGCATATTGAGCAGGAGCCTATCATTGTGCATATCATTGTATATACATACACAGGACACAATGCACATTAATCTCGAATGAGTTCCTGGTACATTAAAATGAGTTTAATGAACTTTATTGGCCTTCAAATCTGAATCTAATGGAGCATAAATGATATTTCATAAGAAGGAAGATTTACAGCTTCAGACTGTACTGAATAAAATGCAAGGAAACAATTGCAGCAGTGCACCAAGAGATGTTAGAGAATAATTTCATTATATATGAATTATGAATTTAATTCTGGATATTAATTTTTTAGATGAAGGTTATTGCAAGGCTCTGCCAATCTGGTTTCCTGACAATCACTGTGATATTTAGTTAAGAAAACCCTTCCGTGGGCAGCATGGGCAATCGTAGACAATGTTGGCCTTTCTGAGGCAATCATCTTTGACAAATTTACTACAGACGACAAGAAAAGCAAAAATAAATAAGTCTTTGCTTTTCAGCTTTTTAAACATTACACCTCTTATCTGTGACGATAACAAGAACAGTCACACACAGAGAAGAAAAAACGCTTAAATAGCCAGGCTGTCCAGGAAGAATAAGTGAACCCACTGACTTATTAATTTCACATTCATCCCCTGACCTCTCACAATCACTACTACACCTACCTGCCACAGGAAGATTTTTAAATGGCAGGTTTTTACTGGGACCTGCATAACAAAAACAGTTCGTCTAAGTGAATGGGTCAAAATGTAACCATGGTAGACATCTCATTGCTGCAACTGTCAGCAGTGGCATTTCCACTGAAGGGACAATATAAAGGACAATTTACATTCTCTAAATTTACTGCCAGCAGGAAAATATTACATTCTGATTTGTATTTATTTCTTTTAAGATTTTAACATCACATTTCACACTCTTTGTAACATTCATCAAAGGGCAGATAGTTTCATCAAGATTTATCAGTTGGAGCCTAATTTCAATCTCAGTCACGGACAATTTTGTATCTCCAATTCAACTCACCAGCATGTCTTGGGACTGTGGGAGAAAACTCACACAGACACTGCTTCACCTGGGAATCAAACTTAGGAAATTCTTGCTGTCAAAGGACAGAGCTAGCCACCCAGCCACTATGTCAGCCCTGTAAGAGATTAAATAGATATTTTCTGAATACCCCACCAAATAAAATGGGGCAAATTGAAATAATGTTATTGCTTCCAGTAACTGTCGTCAACATCAATAATCTGCTCTGGGTAATTTAATAATTTATTATGATTTTATTTACATGTTTTAACATTTGGTTACATTCATGACTGGACAGAAAATATGCAAATTAATGTTAGATGCAATGCTGAATGTATTTTTAAGTAAATATATTTTAACTAAGAATCTCTCAGCCACATGCTTTTTCAATACCCCATAGATCCTACATAAATAAGTAAACACATTTTATTAGATGATTGTATTGTGTCTAATTCATTCCTCCTTTAAGACAAAGGTACATATTTATTTATTGATACTGAAGTTCAATTACACACACCCTACTCAGACGGTAGGAGGTGTTGTTATCTCACAGACTTCTAAAACCTATCAGTTTATTTTTGCTTTCTATCCTGCTTAGAGAATAAGGACTATTGACCTATTGACAATGTGAAAAGAGTAAATAGCAAATATTTGACTGAAGAGCAAGCAGGAGAGAGCTTTTCATTTTTTCCTAACAACGAAAACAAATGATGATAAAATAAATGCATCTGTTGTGCGTCTGTTTACATGTAGCAATCAAACCTTATTTCACTCCTGTTAATGCTCTGGTATACCTTTTCTATAAGGTAGACATACAATACATGGACAAAATCAATTATCAATTCAGAGAACTAGTTAGTTATTATTTTGTCAATGGCCAATGTTGGAACATTTTAAAGAATTTAATTTGAAAATAGAAGGGATGTTAATGAAGTTAAAATCTTCAGAAAAACTGTATTAAACAGAACCAGTTCTGTGTTAACACAGATGTATAGTAACATAGTTGCATAGATGGGTAGATATGGGGACACATTACATAAACACATATATACATATCAAATAAATACAAACAAGAAAGAGGTTAAAGATGTATGAACACATTTTAGATCAAAGCCAGATGAGGATTAGTTGGTGTGATCTCATGGTAAGCTCATGTGATCAAATAGCCTCACCTTCCCTTCATCAGGCAATGTTGACCACTCAGTCAAGCCTAAGCTTTTTAGCATTGGTTTATATGGGCATTACTCACTCTAGACACTCCAAACTGTCTGTTTTTACTCTAAACCTTTGGGATTTCACTTTGTACATTTATGCATGTATAAAATAATTTATTTACAGATCAACAAATCAACTTAAACAATAAAAACAAATAAAAAACAGGCAGCAAACTCAGTTTAGAGTGAATAGTTAACAGCGTCTAAAAAGAAAACCTGTATTATTTTGTTCTATTGTCGTTGTTTGGCATTCTATTGATTGGGGATTGTTTACAGCTATTAACAATAATTTCTATCAGTTTATGCAAAGCAACTAAATACTGTGACTGAATATAATGCAAGCTGTTGTGGGCTAAAGGTATTGATTAAGAGTTTGACAGCTACCTGACTGTAGTAGAGCTTGGACTTCTAACTACTAGATAAGTATTCTTACTATTAGGGTAGCATGATGGCCAGCGCTGTCTCTTCAATGCAAGAAGATCCTTGGCTTCACAGGATCCCATAGTCCAAAAACAGGCAGCAATGTAAATTGGAGACTAAACTGTCATATAAGAGACCCGTATGTATAAAACCAGTGCATTGTATCATCTGCCCCAAGCCTGGATAAATAGGGAGGATTGTGTCAGGGAATCAAGCCAAAACTATGCCAAATCAACAATGCAGAAGAGTCAAGAGAGAGAAAATAATTCTGAATAACTGTTGAGCTATTTTACTTGGTAATCATGATTAGTCCAATCTGAATTTATTGTTTGGTTAAAGATCATTATGCATTGCATGTCAGGTCATATCTATTAAAAACAAACAATTAAGCAGCTATAAAACAAATGAAAAAGCAGCAGTCAGCAGTCCGGATTGTACTGAATTAGTGAGTCTGGATGTCTGTGCTGCTGCTTGTAGTCTGTTATGTGTAGCAGAGTGTGAGATTTAAATGAGATTCATTTTTATTACCTCTAAAATGTGAAAACCAAGGTTAGCTACCTTTTCTTCACCCACCTCTTCTACTTAAATTGGTGTTACCAATGTTGATTGCCTGCATGGGTGTTTAGTTATCTGAAAAAGTGTTTTATGCGTATTGCATAATGGTAGTGTGAGCGTGTTGAAAAGGAGTGGGTGAAGTGAAAAGAAGAGAGGCTGAGGTGATTTGTCAGCTTTATGGCCTTCACAAGGCAGTGATGTGATTTCCTCACCTAAGAGATTATTTTTAAATAGACTGTGATTATTTAGCTATTCTGTGCAAACATTAGTACAGTGCTCATGACACAAGATAATCTATTAAATGAAAATTCTTTAGTGAAATCAAACATACAGAATACAATGCACAGGTGCAGAAGATCAGTTGTGATCTTATGCAACATATCTAAAAAAAATTGAAAACATTTGTGCAGTTCCACAGGACCATGGGATGCATTAACAGGTTTGTTGTACAGCATTACAAGTGCCTTGTAAACTTGTGACATGTTGCATTGTCTTGCTAGAAGATCCCATCCACTATAGGAAAAACAATCTGTATGTATGGGTGTACATGATCTGTGAGGACGGATTCATATCTAGATAGTAGGTTGATAGTGCCCACAGAGCCAGCTCACGAAACATGAATTTCTTCATCTACACATTGCAGTCGTTGAAAGAAGAGGGTTGTCATAAAAGTGTTCATTTGACTTTTAACATTTTATACTTGATTTGGTTATTAGACAATTTTTTGTAGTTTTGGACTGTGAGAGGGATGGCAACCATGAGGCCATAGTGCCGTACCGCCATTACATGCAATTGTGCTTTCATAGCACGCTTAATATATACACACACACACACATATACATGCATATACATACATATACACACACATACACACACATACATATATAGACAGATAGATAGATAGATAGCATTTATACCTGCACAAGGTGAGTTCATATCCAAATAAACCAGATCAAAGCATTACTCCTCTATTCCAGCAGAGGTCGTGACTGTATCATTTATGAGAAACCCTGGTCTGGCTTCCACCCTGTATAAACACCAACAGTTTAATATTTCTATATAAACAGACCTATGTGTGTAAAAGAACAAGAACTAAAAATCAGGCAGGCTGGGCTCCCACATCAACAACTATTGACTCTTATTTCAATTTAATTTTATTGTATTAATGTTTTTGTAATTATTTACAAATAATTAACAATATTGATTATGATATAGATTGTAGTACTGATGTCAAATATAGCATGTGTTCTAAGCTCACATTATAATCAAAGGTTATACTTATAAAGCTTCAAAAGTAAATACACACAAGTGCCAAGTCTGATATAACAAAGAATTCTCCCACAGAGTACTGAGAAGTGTAAAAATGGTTTCACATGTACTCAGAGAAATAATGAGGTTCACACCATATGTCGGAGCCTTCTCCTGCTGTGCAGCTGTCAAAATATAGACTCTACCTGAGAGGACGAAACCTGCCAGTCTCCTATTTTTCATCTAAAAAAAAGACTTTCACTATTCTACGTTTTTCTGTCATGGACCACACACCTAAGATACAGGCCTTACACCTCTTCCACATACGCCAGGCCATCTCTCCCCATCAGTGGAAACATCACACTCTGTGCTATCTTTGACACTTTCAAGAAGCACTTGTCACATAGCAGGGTAGCGTGCCAACCAGCAAGGAACACAGAATTCACACACTCCGTGTTCCCTTTAGATGCCACCCACTTTCGCAGCTTGCTCATAAAAGTAGGCTGAGAAATGTCCACTATACATAGAGGCCCCTGCAGCATTCATTCTTAGGTTAAGATTTAAAGTAACACAACAAATACTGGCAAACTTACTGCAAAGTTAAAAGTCCATGCTGTTATATTTTTTAGACTGGAGTCTAATTAATTGTACTTTATTTTCTGAAGGCAAAAATACACCCACCAGGCATAACATTATGTGAAGGTGAAGTGAACAACTGATCAACTCATCACGGCACCTGTTAGTCAACGTTTTATTGACAAAAATGGGAAAATCGGCAAACAAGGATTTCAGCAAGGTTGTCAAACCATCAGACAATCTAGTGTAGCTCATTCTGGTTGTAATTTAAAATATACCTATATGATTACAAACAGGATTTAGATTAATAACTTAAGTAGCAATTAAAGCAATCAGATTTATAATAAATAGTTCAAAGAAAAACAAACATTTCTGAGTAAATGTTTCACAGCCAGATGCAATAATGTGTTTGACCACTAGATGAAGCTGTAATACTAAGAAAAACATTGCACTTGTCTTCCCATTTAATGAACCATAATAACAGCACAAGTGTCACCGGTCTAAATCTGTTACCACCTGTTTTTATTGTGATGATATTTAAATTGGTAAATATTTTATTATATACGGAATCGTAATGGACATATTATACAATATACAAAAGACCTAGAGTCCAAAAGACCTACATTGTTAATGGGTTTAATAATATTGATCCTAAGAATCATAACAGTGCTAGGTAAATAAGAAATCTGCTAGTGATTGCATACAAATTCTATATCAGAG
>JAYDZF010000008.1:7674044-7685674 GCA_034509105.1 Microcambeva barbata | reverse complement strand
GACAAACCCTGATCTTTCCTCCTCTCTGAGCAGGCATTATCAGTCAGCCAGCAGATGTTGTAGATATGTCAGTTATGAGAGAGAGATTCTGTTCATCCCTGCAACAGGCCAATCATCATTCAAATGTCTGTTCAGCCCAGCTGACAGGCAGAGCTGATACTCAATACGATGTATTCAAGATCCCGGCTCAGGTTTTCTAGCGTGTATTAATTCTGCACCACCTGAGCTTAAAATACAAAATGTCCAAGTTTGTGCTGCAACAGGGAAAGACACTATTTCTCTTTAGTGTTATGACGTGGTGTCTGTTTGAAAAAAAATAATTAAATAATTAAAAGGAGAATAATTAAAAGTAGAATGTAAGCACACTAATTAAAAGCAGAATGTAAGCACAGCAGGACTACAACCTGAGGGCAATCATAATGCTGATGTGGCTCCTTGTGAGAATGAGTTTGACACCTATGTGCTATAGTTTAGGATTTATCATAATTGGATTACATACCATTTTCATACATACCATTTTCAGTAACTAGCAGTTCCATAGTGATAGACTTTGTGTTTACATTGTACAGAAGGCCATTAGGATCTTGAATCCACTCCTCTACTGAACATTGGTAGGAGCCACCATCTGTAGACTTCACCTGTTGAATCACCAGTTGAAAGCTCATTCTACCGGTCCTTCTGAGGTGAAGTCTTTCATCAAGGGCATCTTCAGGACCCACTGTGACCATTCCTTCTGGCTCCATTCTAAGCAAAGTCTTGGTACCATGCATCCAGGTTACCTTAAACCGGGAGCTATTAGACACTGGTGTTGTGATGATGCAGTCCAGTTTTGCATTAGTGTTCGCTGTTACTTTCAAATGAGACTTATCAGTGGCTGAAAGAGCCAATATGCTGACTGAATAAATAGAAAACAGAAAGGTACAGAAATCAATTAGGACATTAAGTCAAAGCATTACATTCTTGTGTAGACAAAATAAGCATTATTTGATTCGTACCAGGCTTGTGTACATTGACGCCCACTGGATTGGAAAGTTTGGTGGCTTTCTGAACATTGAGTGAGTACGCATCGACCTGGCAATAATATTGCCCCTGGTCCAACTGGCTTGCCCTCAACACTCTGAGAACATAACTTGTGCTTTTTGGTCCCACATTAGTTTCTAGCTGATAGTTCTCTTGCTCCTTTCCATAGGATATGTCTCCAGTATGGTGCAAAAATAAAATGTCTTTTTTAGAAGTTGAATTGAATGACTGAAACTTCCATGTCACAGTTAAAGGAACTTTAGGAGCACTTACACTGCAAAACAGTTTTACTACCGAATTCTCAGTTACATTCGTGTCACGACCTCTCAGGACCACTTTCATAAGAGAGTCTAAAAAGGTAAAAAAATAGGTATTATATATTTGTTTACTTAATTACAGGTTTAAAACTTAGATTCACATATCATTGGCTCATTAGTTGTGTGGTTGTGTATCGTCTACTGAACAATTCCAATTCAATTCTTCACGTTTATAAGTATATGATGTCTGAACCAGTTTAAGGTTTTGTAAAAAATAATTAAACCACTTTCTTAATTAATCAATTTTACTTATGGCTATGACAAGCAATTTTACATGTGGTTCAAATATGAACAATGATGGGCTTGTTGTTTAATCATGATATGTGTCTGACAGAATCTCATGTCTGCCAAATGAGTCAAGTTAAGACAATTTTAAAACTGTGTGAAAAGTTTTTTTAATGAAAATGTTTAAGCTTAAATCAAAGAACAGGCTTACCAATCAATTTCACAGATAGTTGGCCATTTTGTGAAAGGCTGGCTTTCTTGCCAGGACTCTGCTTGTCCCACTCAGTCACAGTGCACATATATTCACCACTGTCAGACACGACAGCTGAACTTATTTCCAAAATAAACGAGGAAGCAGTGGGGCGAAATGTACGAATTTCTCTGCCCTGGTACTGGGCCCCTGCAGTTCCCATCAACCCTTCCTGACTTAGTGTGATGACATCACTATAAGAGTTGCCAGTAGGTTTCTTATGTTGCCACAATACAGACAGTGGACCACTAGCTCCAGCCACATCACAACTGATTTGAAATGTTTCTCCTTCAGTCACTTGACCCAGCTGCTTTTCCATGGACACAGTCAAACCGCTCTCTGATGAATCAAAATACAAAATAATGACATATTGCTTCTAGGCAGATCCTAATATATAGGTAATACATTACACCAAAACATCACATCCATGTAAACGTGCTATATATCTTATTCTGAAACCATGGCAACTAATATGGATTTGATCGGCCCTCGGCAGGTATAACAACCTATTAAAGCTCACTATATTTCAAACCCAAGCTTTTTTTAGACACAACTAAAGTAGGTTCAGGGTCTTAATCACTTATTTCATCTCAGCATTCAATTACATCAGGGTTGTTGAGGTTAAATCTCTGTGGAAGGGAGTCAAGTATTCCTCAGCAACTTTACACATTGTGAGGTCCATTAAGATTGTAGAGGTATATAGTAGAGGGGGAGAAATATTGGATTGTAGAGGTATATTACTGCAAAAATTTTATAGGGTCTAGAATAGTAGTTCTCAACCAGGGGACTCAATGAGCCAAGAGGGGTCCCATTGCACTTAATTGAGAGAATGGGGTACAAAAATCAATATCCTTTTGGAACATATTATAATACATGGGGGATTTCTTGTGATATCATATATCCTTTTATATCACTTTTTAGTGTGTGCACTACAATGGGTCTTTTACATTCCTATTTAGTTGCTGATGCAGATCACAATATATTTTGTCATACTTGTTAAGAAATAAGAATAATATCATTTGTAGGGCCCGAATAAAATCACAGAAAAATGTGCTTAATTAAAGTTTGATAATTGATCGAATAAATGGAAGCACAATACGCAGCACAACCTATGTTATGGTTGAATAAAAACATAACAACCAGCAAAGCTGTGATTTCTCAAATAAAATTCTCATCCATGTTTACTAACTGAACTGCCGTAGAATTATAAGGACATCACAGTGCAAATTTAACAAAAATAATATAATGCAAACCTTGCGCTTTGAATTTTACAGCTAATGACATATTACATGGGCTTAATCAAAACAAAATGTGACTGGGTGTCCCTGAAATTTTCTTTTTTTAACACAGCGAGGTCTAAGAGAAGAGAAGGTTGAGACCCACTGATTTAGATTATTATTATTCACTTTTCACTAAAGGCTTGTATCCTGGCATGTTTCAGAATTCTATGCCAATATGTTTTACACCAGTCCTTGACTATGCGCATGGTAAATCATAGGCTTGTGGTTAAAAAATGATGAACTGAACTGACTAACTGGTAAAGTGTCAAACTATTAAATTACAACAGTAAAAATTAATTATGCTCTGCAGAACAACAACATTCTGCTGCATATGTAGAGTACAGCTTAATTTAATACACGCAATTAGTGTGGTTAAATGTTGGCCCACATTCATTACATTATTTTACAATGTTGTAAGTTTTTTATGTAATATTTAACCTGGTTATAATTGCTATGAAAATCTTTTGCTGACCTTTGACACTGATCCGGACATTCTCTTCAAGTGATAACTTGCTTTGTCCTCTGTTGAATGTCCCCTTGTCTGTCCTCTCCTCCTGTGAAGCTTTACACTGGTACACACCCTGGTCATCAGACCGCACTGACTGGATGGTGAGAACATAGGCTTTATCACTCTTCTTCACAACCCTCAGCTCACCTTCCTTCTCTCTTTGAACGAAGCTGTTCGCCACATTCAGTGCACCTGATGGACCGATTTGGGCCACTTCTGTTTTGTCTTTCAGCCATGACATAGAAAAAAAATGATCTGGAAGATTCTTAGTCTCGATGCTACAGTGGATCTGCATCACATCTCCTTCCTGAAGCTCCACATTCAGAGGCTTGAGTTGAGTGATGAAGTCACCCACTTTGGGAATGATCTCTGACGGAAAAAAAACACAGTTTATGCAACAAAGATGTAATTAGTATACCGTGTTCTACTTTTGGTGTAAAAAATAAATCTAGCTCATACATAATTATCTTAAATCAACTACACACATGACCATGTTACCTTGAGCCTTGACTTCTACACTTGAGCCTCTGGTGTCCTTGTGGCTAATCCAAATCCAGGAGCGATCAGGGTCTTGTATCCACTCTTCAGCCCGGCAGTAGATCAGTCCACTGTCTGATTGCTGCAACTGACTCATCTTGAGTCTGAAGGTAGTGTCTTCGATCTTCTCCAGACTGATGAGCTCAGCACGATAATGAGTTTCAAATGCTGTCCCTGGCCTCAGAGTCAGATCATGATCCAAAGTGATGATGGGTTGATCCACAGTGGTGCTGTTCAAGTACCAGCTGACGGAAAGGTGAGTGTGTTGGAAGGTCTGAGAGGAGACTTGGCATTCTAACTGAAGCGATTCACCCTCTGTGATAGAAAGAGATGCAGGCCCAGAGAAGGATGCCTTCAGAGTGTCCTCTATCACTGTAACACACAACAGCAATAGGAAGGAATCAAAATTTGATTATCTGTTAGTCTCATGTGCACGTTTAGCAAATATGAAAGTTTAGTATTTAGTATTCTAAATAGTATTATTTAGAAACAATTTACCGTTTACTACTGTTTGTGCACTGTAGGTTCCCGAATAGATCCCAGACTGGTTTGGGGTATAACATTCATATGTTCCAGAATCATCATCTTCCAGTGATTTAATGTGAAAGCGAACCGATGTCCCTGACAGTCTTTCAATCACAATGCTTTGATTTCTAACTCTCTTAGAATACGATGCATAAGCATAATTTTGATCCTGAGAGCTGATAATACGGATCTCACTGGACGGATTCTTTACTTTATAGACAGAAAATGCAAATTCCTGTGATGTGAAACCAACCAGGCCGCTTACACTACACAAAATGGAAAGTGGATATCCTTTCACACGGTACAGGGGACCTTCCTGAATGTGTACCAGATGTTCACCTACACAAATACCTGTAAAGAAAAAAATATTTAATTATTTATTTTTTAAACTATTTTAGTGAAATGCAGTTTATGTATACACATATTCAATATGTAATTTTTGTAAAAAAAGAAATACACACTGGACCTCATTGCATCTACCATTTGGCAGTGTTCACTCACATACAGTCCCCTCTAAAAGTATTGGAACAGTGAGGCCAATTCCCATATTTTAGCCATAGACTAAAATATTTGGGTTCGACATTAAAAGATAGAGATGAAAGCTTTAATTTCTTAGCATTTACATCTGGATCTAACACATAGTTCAGAAGATAGCACCTTTTGTCTGAACCCAACTATTTTACTTGTGAGCAAAAGTATTGGAACATGTGAGTGTCTGTCATGTTTTGTTGTCCAGATGTGTCCTTTTACATAGATTATTCAGAAAACAAATAGTGCTGAATGACTACAGTTAGGTTCTGGTTTGGGGTTTGCCTGTGCAGACTGTACATTTATAGTTAGAGGAGTAATCAACATTAAAACTAGAGAGCCGTCTATGGGTGAAAAAACAAGGTATTGTTAAGCTGAGAGAAGATGAAAAATCAGTCATTGCACAAATCCTGAAAAAGAAAATCTTCACTTGTGTACAGATGTAGCAGATGTCCAACAGGTAGACCAATAAAAAAAACAGCCGATTACAAGAGAAACATTTAATGTGCTGTAGAAAAAAAATCATAAAACAACTGTTAGCGACATCAGCAACAACCTCCAGAAGGACTGAGTGAAGGAATGACTTTTGTTCATGAAGTCTTCTATGAACAGAGAGTTCACCATAAGTCGCAAAGCACTCGTTACCAAGAAGTTCAGAAACAAGCTTCAAAATTTCTGGGACAAAGTTTTTGGACTGATAAGAAAGACGAATATTTACCAATGTAATGGAAAGGCTTAAGTTTGGGAAAATAAAGAATCATTATCCCAAACATACAAGCTCAACTGTGAAACACAGTAGAGGTGATGTCATGGTTTGAACTTGAATGGTTTTTGTTAATGGGTTTATTAATCGTCACTGATGAAGGCACGCATGATAGCAGCTACATAATGAGCTCCGAAGTCTACAGAAACATTTTGTTTGTCAATTTAAAGAAATATTAAACTAAGCTGATTGGACGATTCTTCATCTAACAGCAAGATAATGAACCAAAACTACAAAGAAGCATAAAGTAGAAGGTTTTAGACAGACCTAGTCAATATCCAACAATAAACCCTTTAAACATTCATGTTACTTCATAAAGAGGAGTAACTCCCTAAAACATACAACAACTGCAAGGGCTGAAGTGAAAGCCTAGAAAAGCATCACAAAAAAGTTTAGTGATGTCAGTGGGTTTGGCTTAATGCAGTTATTAGAAGGTTTACAACTAAATATGAACTTTATTTAAGTTTAATCTATTTCAAGTTTACCTGTTTCAATAATTTAGCTCAAAAGGAAAATTGCTAGAAATAAATGCAACCTCATATGCATCATTTAATAAGAAACCCACATATTTTTAACCTAGGGCTTCAATCAGGGAATAGGTCTCACTGTTCCAATACTTTTGGGGGGACGGTTTATAAGTGGCAATTAAAGAGCCAGTATTTATGTGTGCATTTTTGAGGAGATTAAACCGAAGTATCCAGAGAAAACTCTTTGAGATTTTTTGGGAAGGACATTCTATTACCCCAAGAAATTACTAAATAAAATAAAATAATATTACTCACAGAGCCTGCTACACCATGTTGCAAATTATGGTTCTATTACTGTATTATAAGCTTTCACAAAATGAAAACTGGCTGAAAACTTTTTTTTTTGTTTTCTTTTTTTACAATTAGTAATTTAGGATTAAGCGCCTTATTCAGGCACCAAACAGTGGCAACCTGGTAATGGCAGTGATTTAACCAATAGTGAGACCTTCAGATCAATATGTCAGTACAGTAACTGCTGATCTGCCCTAGCCCTACCCTTTTTACTTCTGCTGCCAAAGATTATTTTTTCTCAAATGTACCTGTAGACTTTACTTGCATTAAATAAAGTCTCCCAGTAGTATTATACAGATATCTTGTGAGGTAACAAGTCAGTGTTAACTAAAAACAACCATAAAGGATTGTCTCACATACACATTTGTGTTTATATGTAGATTTTCCTTTTATAAACGTACCTGTTTGCAGGAGTATTGCTACCCATGTCAGCAAACGCAGCTGGTGTAGCTGAGGCTGAAACTGACCCATTCTCAATTGCACACGGTCAGTTTAGTTCCATTGAACACGGATTTGTTCTGAATGTTTCCACGCCAAAGCTGTAAGTAAAAGACTATGGTAAGTGGAAATGAGAAAGACAAGTGGTTTCCTGTCATCTAGCATTTGATGGTTTCAACACTTCTTCAAAACTGAGCTATGTAGAGTCTGCAACATCAATGCAATATTGATACCCCTAGACTAAAATACATTTAAATAACACATTCGGGATTTACAAATTGTTTTATTGTCATAAATAACATCAAGCCATATAAGCTTACACAAATAGACTAAACCAATCACAATTCATGTTAATCATAGAGAGACTTTGGGTGTTATTAGACTTACTTCATTTAGGCCCATGTCCTAACAAAATATGTGTTCATTTAAAACGAAACATTGGCACCCTGGTGGTGCAGCACGATATTTCGCTAGCACATCAATGCCAAGATTTTAAACTCCCTGGTTTGGTCAGCTGGCCATCTAGTGTGCATAATTGGCATTGCACATCATGTGGTTTTGGTCTTCACATGCTGCACCAGGACCATTATTAGCACATAGAGAGAAGCCTGTGCAAGGTTGTGCATGGGTCGGAGGATGAAAAAAAAAAAGTAAAACATAGTGTAAAAAAAAAAAAAAGAGTTTTGGTGATTTATTTCTTGAATGAAAATGAATCCACTACAAGCACTGCAATTTTCGCATGAATCTTTCCATACTCACCCGGTTCAAATTTAAATAGAAGTTAATGTTTGTTTTATTTGTTTATAAAAATACACATAAGCAGAACTCATGACAATAATAAAACATTTCAGTTCTCGTTTCTTACGTTAGAGGAACTCATTGTGTTGGTGAGCAGAACTACTAGACGTGACAAATTAATTCGATCACTACGTGCACTACATTTCCCATAATGCCTCAGCGTCTTTTCAACGGCACGAACCTCTTTCAGTTAGAACCGGCTTTTTACAGGTCTTAATAGACATATTCAAATAATTAAATAATAATAATAATAATTAAAAGGAGACAAGGTTATAATGACTCATATACTTGGGATAGCCACTTATTGCCGTATAATATTCGAACATACTAGAGCATTAAAGTAAAGGCATTCATTACTTAGCAAAAGTATATTCACGTTAGCACTACTGTGTCGCCGTATTGATAGCATAGCTTACAAACTGAGCATCATGTTAAATTAGGTGCTTCAAAAGGTACCTAGATAATTATATTCATTCACACCACATATAATTGTCAAACGAGTTTATTAAGCATAAGAAATAATAATGTCATACAAGGTAATTTGATGTCGAACCACTTTTGTTACCTGATATACACCTGCGACTGTATGTGTGGTTGGCAGAGAGGCAGAGCTGTTGTCATCTTAATCCTGACTGTTTTTCCCAGTTTTAGTAGTGTAGAAAAAAAAATCACCGAGTGGGATTACCTGCCTTTAGTGGAGGCACTATACAACCTTAACGACATTTTACATGTCTAGATAAACATAAGTTTGACGAAATGTAAATCAACCACAATGTCGATTTCGGAAGTATGAGGAACTGATTGAGATTTAGCCAGCCAACTGTGCCATCTAGTGGATCAGTCAAGTACAGTCAGACTTATTTATATGACGCTTTGTACTGGGGAAATCAACTTAAAATCAAAGACTACATAACCAAAAACCGAAGGCACCATTGACAAAGGTAAAAAGCCATTAAAATTAAATGAAAAAAAAAAAACTTTGAGAGGAACCAGATTCAACAGGAGCCCTTCCTTCTTGTGTGGCTCGGGGGATCATTTGTACATAACAAAGAACAGACATAACAAAGAACTGAAAACATTCACTGCCTGTGTAACCTGTGTAAAGCACCTGTGTAAAGCACCGAAAGCCTGCAAGGGGTCCCAAACTGGGACGATAACAAAAGTATAAATCTATTCTCTCTAACCCAAATAAGATTGGTTCTTTCTTGATCCTTATCCATCTAATATTGGTTTTATATTCTGAGGCGCTTAGCTTCACTCATATCGTCTGACGCACCTCTCTGAGAGAAGACATCTACTCAGCTTTTAGAGACCGATGTTATGATGATGGCTTTTTGGCTGGCAAAGAAAAATACATGGCAGTTATCACAAATTTCACGATAATAAATCATAGACAGTTCTCATACATCCTTTTACAGTTTGGAATCCGTAGTTTAAAAAACGGTGTTGAGAACGGACACATCCAGCAGATATAAATCAGGGAGACCGGGCTGATACACTACAATAAGGTATGACATTATTGTGCAACTATCTTCTGCAATTCACTGGAGATACAAGTTATGACCAGCCCGACGTTTGCAACAGGGCTTATGTTATGCTCCCCGGGCAGAACAACTCATTCTCCACAGATATTCGTCAAACCTGTTGGCCGCCAGGGGGCGCCGAGGACCTATCTTGGGTCCTGACTGAAACAAATGTGTTCGCAAAACACAGGGGCTCAGCATATTGTTTGATCTGTGATAATGTGAGGATCCAGTTCAGTTCAGTGTCTTTAACACCTTATTCTAATTAGGGTTGGGGAGGGGTGCTGGAGCCTATCAGTGTTCTTCTATGGGTGCCAGGCACATGGTAACACCCTGGATGGGACACCAGTGCATTGCAGTGTGAGGATCCAATATTACTTTTATCCAAAATGATTTTCAAACCAGCATTACCAAATTTAAACAGCAAGTATGGATACGTGTAGTGCACCAGTTTATGTGCATACTACCATAGTTCATAATATAAATAAAATAACCTAGGAAAATAGAATGTAGGGGTGAACTTTAAATCAACACCAAAGCACCAGATTTCTTAGCAGTGGAACTCGGGGGTAATATCATCTAATAGTCAGCTGATGAAAATACATTTATATGAAACTGGTTTACTAGCCTGTGAGGAACGTAAAATGTGGGTGTGCAAATTTGTAACTAACTGTAAACCGAGCTTCCTGAGGAAACCCAGGACAAAAAGACAAGAAGAAAGACCAACCCATCTCCACCTGGGAATTTGACTTTTTTTTACTTTGAGGAAAAAGTGCAATCCACCTAAGAAGTTGCACTTATTACCAAGAGTTAACACAGATCAGGTCTAACATTAGGACCAGCTTTCTAATATTGTGTTGGTCCCCATTTTGCTGCAGTTAAGATGCATTGTGTATTCTGACACTGTTCAGTCAGATCCAGTATTAACTTATTCAGCAATTTGAGTTACAGTAGCTCGTCTGTTCAATCGGACCTATGAGGCTTCGCTCCCCACGTGCATCAATGAGGCATGACCAAAGACCCCTGTTTGGATCATTGGTATAGATACTGATCCAAAACAAACTGTAGTTTTGACTGAAGCTCTGACTAAATTGTTAAGTCAACACAATATATCAAATCTTTGCATTCACCCATTGTTTTGTTTCTAACATATACTTTGAGGATTAAATATTCACTGGCTGTCAAATACATCCCACTCACTAACACTGATGATCTCATCATGTCACCTGTTATTCACTTTACTGGTGATAATGTTATGCCTGGTCAGTGTAATTCTTTTATGTACAACACCAACTGTAAAAATGACAACTTACTGAAATGTAAACAATATTGGATTGGAGTAGAAAACCAATGGAAAAATACTTAATGATTTATTTGTTTCAATTATGCATTAATACTTTAGATCTGCAATAAAAATACTTAAAGAGCTAAAGACAGGATCATACAAATAAAACCAGAACAACATTTAACTCATCTGAGTAGAATATATTTGTATTTACAAAACATCATTTAAAAAATCAGTTGTTAAAATAGGATGGGTGGGGCAGGGGAGCACTAAGGAGGTACACCATGCAACCGTGAAGTGCATGTATTGTTTAAAAAAAAGTAGACCTCTCTGGGTCCAATTTAACTTCCCAAAGAAATGCTTATAATATAAAACATCTCAAAGCTCAAACTCCAAAAGATTTTTCAGGTGCACAACAGACTGCAGATGAATGACTGCTACATTAAAATGCTTTTTAGTTAAACAATAATAATAACACTAAAGTAAGAATTACCTACTTAATTAAAATAAAAGTCTGAGTGCAGTTTAAGAACAGTGAGAGTGTAGTTTTTCCACTGTGCTGTGAAATGTTAATACATTTGTAACTGAGCAAGCGTGTGAGCTCATGTGGAGTACTTGTGAACTTATCCCAGGATATGACTTATCAGTAGCTATTGAGAGCAGATGGAATGCTGGCAGTGTGAGGAGGGCACTTTTTAAGTAACCACTCAAGTAACTGATGGTGAGGTTCTGAAATGAAGGCATGTGTCCAACATCAACAGTGTATGAAGTGTCTTGGTTCTAGGTTCATTAGGCGACCTATGGCTGATCTATAA
>JAYDZF010000008.1:7508531-7518731 GCA_034509105.1 Microcambeva barbata | reverse complement strand
AGAAGCAGGACTCTGCCACTGTAGTGTATAAATTATTTTCTTTTAATTACCTGAAAAGCAACAAATGTATTCTAGGGTGTTTTGGGATCCAGCATGAGTTTTTCAGCTAACAAAGATGTACAGCTTATAATTTTCCAGCCCATTTGTTGTATTAGGGACAATGCATTTCACTTTTGAGGGTTAGAGCTCAAGTGTCATCCATCTCTATCACATTACAAATGTCAATATTCATTTCACTCCTACTGTAAACACTCCAATTAGACTAACATGAGCCTCAGTTATATTGACACTAGTAATGGCATGTCAGACCCATTTTAGTTTCCAATTTCCTCAATTACAGACTAGCTTTGTCAGTCCTAGAGCCTTCTGTTAGAACAACAGGCTCTGTTTTTTCAGTTGTGTTGTGTTATTCTCAGTGATGCAGCATAAAGACTGAAGATATTGCTGATATTTATTTGCTTTGCCTTTTTCAGGTTAACTACACATTATAAAGGTTTTTTTTTTACAAACTCTTCCTTCTATTTGAGGTCAGGCTGTTAGGTCAGATAATGTATTGACATATATTTGAGAAATGAAAAGGTTTCAGCAATTTTATATATTGGTTGGAGGAGGCGAGGGAGGGCAGGAGTAATAATTAGCGGTGTCTGAGAGAGCTTATGATCCAGATTTACCACCAACAGATTTTCATATATCACATGGACTTTTTACTCTCATGCCATCTGGGAGATGGTACAGCAGCATTCAGACCAACACAACCAAACTTTGCAACAGCTTCATTCCACAAGCCATCAGACTACTCAACTCTAGACACACACACACAAACACACACATTGGACTCTGACTATGATGGACTGTTACACGAGGGACTCGAACACACACACACACACACACACACACACACACACACAGACAGACACACAATGGACTTTGACCATGATGGACTTTGGACATGATGGAACTGAGACTTCAACGCACACAACTATAGCAATCTGCTCAAGTTTTTGCATTTTGGCAGCTACTCTCCTGATATCTGCCTTGCAAAAGTATTCACCCCTTCACATTATTCCTGTTTTGTTACCTCACGACCTGTAATTAAAATGGATTGTTTGAGGGTTGCATCATTTTATTTACAGAACATGCCTACAACATTGAACATTTGATATTTTTATTGTGACAAATAGAAAAATAACAGAAAACCTCAGTATGCATAACTATTTACCCCTTAAAGTCAATACTTTGTAGAGCCACATTTTGCGACAATTACAGCTACGAGTCACTTTGATTAAGTCTCTATGAGCTTGCCATATCTTGCCGGGGGTTTTTGCCCATTCATCAAGCCAAAACTGCTCCAGCTCCTTTAAGTTAGATGGTTTACACTCGTGAACAGCAATCTTCAAGTCTGACCACAGATTTACATTAAGATTTGGGTTAAGGTCTGGGTTTTGACTAGATCATTCCAATACATTTACACGCTTGAGTGTTGCTTTAGTAGTATGCTTTGGGTCATTGTCATGATGGAAGCTGAACCTTCATGCCAGTCTCAAATCACTGACACACCGAAACAGGTTTTGCTCAAGAATATCCCTGTATGTAGCACCATCCATCTTCCCCTCGACTCTGAACAGTTTTCCAGTCCCTGCTGCTGAAAAACATTCTCACAGCATGATGCTGGCACCACCATGTTTCACTGTAGGGATTATGTTTTTAGGCTGATGAGACTTGTTGGTTTTGCGTCAGACATAGCGTTTTCCTTATAGGCCGAAAGTCTCCCAAATACTTTTTAGGCAAACTAAAAATGAGGCTTCTTATTTTTGTCTTTAAGTAAAGGCTTTTATTTTGGCCAATCTTCCATAAAGCCCAGCTCTATGGAGTGTATGGCCTATTGTGGTCATATGGACAGATACTCCCGTCTCTGCTTGGGAACTCTGCAGCTCCTCCAGGGTCACCTTTGTTTTCTGTGCTGCCTTTCTGATTAATGCCATTGCACAGTGTGAGTTTTCTTGGGTGGCCCTCTCTTGGCAGGTTTGTTGTGGTACCATGTTCTTTCCATTTGATGATAATGGATTTGATGGTGCTATGGAGGGATCATTGGAGATTTGGACATTTTTGTAACCCAACCCTAACTTAAACTTCTCTACAACTTTGTCTCTGACTTGTTTGGAGTACATGCTACCTCATGTACTCATTTACTCAGTACCATGTTCTTACCAACACTCATCTCTCTTAATTACTTGTTTAGAATTTATTATGTATTTATTGTAGGCCTTTTTGTATTTTGTGTACTGTTGCATATCTGCACTGTGTATTACATTGTTTTACACACGCACACACGCACACACACACACACACACACACACACACACAAGATTGCCACTCAGCCATAAGACAGCTGAACACCTAAGGCTGAGTGGCACATGAACATTGATTGGCCAGTTGTTAATATGGGTGGGACTATATCGAATAGGGTCTCTCTTTCACGACTGATACAATTATGGCTGACTGACTAAATTCTGCTGACTAATTGATGGTACCTGCACAGAGATGGAGAAAAATGTCTCTCAGTACACAGTGCTGATTCACATTCACTCCTCAAAGTGCAGGGGGATAATTGCATACAGCTGCTATCCACTGGTGGGAGTAGGTATGGCTTAGCTTTCTTCTGCTCAATTGTCCTTGGAAGCATGACACAATTGGGCATAATTGGATGCTCTAAATTGGTTGAAACCAGTTGAAAATAAATATACATTTCAAGAAAAATAATAAATAACATTCTTGTTTTGTACTGGATTTCACATTTAAAAAAGTTTCTTAACACACGTGTTGGTCTGTTAGAGACTAAGTAGAGAAGGTTCATTGCACCATGTGCTATAGTTCTACCTTCCATCTGAATGAGTTGATTTTTATTCATCAAGACGAACTATCACTTAAAACTATCAGTTTCCTGAATTGAATCAAACTTCCTGTCACTAAGCTGTAACATGAAACATGACACACTGAATGCAAGTCACTGTTTTACAAATGAAAAATCAATGACTAATGCGGCTAATGCCCATAGTATTATGGGCAGTTTAGTTCTTTATCCAGGCAGTTTTGTGCATGATTTCTATTTCCATATGGATAACATCTGCTAATGAAGGCTTATGATGCAGGCCTGAGGGTTTGCTCGGGGATCATGTCATGCTAAAGGTATGAAGTTGATCAGACCATAACATTGCTCTGCTTGGGCCTCTTAATAAAGCTGAAGGAATAGAGAATTTGGAATCTTTTTTTTTTGGGAGGGGAAAATATTATTCTCCATCATAAAGTTTGTTTATCTTTTTTTTTTCTTCCCTAAAGGCAGTCAGGGTGGGCTTTGGAAGTTGCAGCTCCTATATTGCTACTTAATGAAGATTTCTCTCTGAGACCTGAGCGGATGGGTTCTTCAGAAAGTGAGGCTATAAAGAAGAATTATGCAGCTAGTTTTTTATCCTAATCTGCTCCACCTACATTTTCTCAGTTACTCAACAAAGGTCATCATATTAAAATGTCATTTTAATGCCTTGTGATGTACAATGCTTCACTTAGAGCACTTATTTAGACTAAATGGATGTCCTATCTCTCTAAAACATTAAGATAGAGCGAGATGTGTTTTTTCCAGACTCTTGTAAGAGATCAAACAGAGCCATTGCCGTCTCTGCCTGCAGTCTGATCCTTCCCCTGCACACCCGAGCACTGCCAAAACCAGCAAATCTGCCATTACAAACCTAAATTAGCATGCCGTAGCTTTCCTAGCTTATCACAGCACAATGAATGGCTCATGGCTTGTGCACGTTATGATTAGAAGTGACATCTTCATCGGGTATGAATAATAATGAGCCAGATTTCCTATGCTCCAAAATTACATTTCAGTTGGTAAAAGTTCACAGAGTTCATGAAAGCATGATCCTCTCACTTTAGGTTTTACAGTGGTATTCATTTGGAAGTGGTATTTATTGTTACCCCACATATTGCGTATGTACTATTTTCCTTTTCTTTTTATATGTCTTTAGCGAGAGTCTTTTTATACAGAAACAGAACTACTTGATTGTCTTGGAAAATGCACAGCATTGCATGTTCAGGCCAAAAAATGCATCACAAAATCAAAGTGTTTAGTAAGGTTCAGCTAAACTTGAACTGTGTGCACATAATTCCCAACCCAACTTACTGCTTTATTTCAGCTTCTGCAAACAATTTGTCTGTGGCTGGAGGATAGGAATTAACCACCGCAATCTCATCATCTTTAAATTGCAAGGTCAATTTGTCTGTCTTCCACAGAGCTCAAGAGCTTCTGAAACGTCCAAATCTTGGCTATGAAGATAAGAATCAGGAACATCATTTGTATTATTTTCACTAAGTAGTGGCACAAAATTTTAAAGGGTAAACTGACTTTATACAGAAATGTTTGATATGTTTTTATTTATTTATTTTACCTTTGTGACTGCTTGATCTTGATTAGGGCTGGAACGGATGTGTGTCGCCATCAGGAAATACTGGGCACAAAACAGAAACCAAGGTACTCTTGGGAAAGACACAAGTATTTACTTAATAACATGTAGAGCAATTAATTCACCTTTGTAAATGATAAGTTTGATAGATGGTCTTATAATTATAGAAAAAATCCATATGACAAACCCAATCCAGAAGCCTGGGACATGCAAATAAACATGCAAATACAAATTCCTTGAATTTACTTTGACTTTTATTTTATTGCAGATAGTATGCACATAAGATATTAGATAAGGTGAGATATAAGGTGTAGGATTTAAGGTATTGTTTGCTCAACTTAATTTCATTCCAAAAGTTAGGATGGGGCAATTTAGGGATAGAAATGAAGCGAGAAAAAAAAAATTAATAATGATGTGACTCCACACAGGTGATGCCTAAAAACATCAAAGATTGGAAGGGATTTGCATAATACAGTGTATATCATTAAATGTTTCAAGGAATCAGTAGGAATTTCAGTATGTAAAGACCAAGGACACAAGTTTAAGGTGAGCACAGTGATCTTCGACCTTTTAGAACACGAGTCAAACTCAAACCCTGCAAACATGTCTCTATTTTTAGTGTTTTAATTTTGAATAATTGTAGATTGTGGTTTAAATTCTTTATCTGTTGATAAAAGTGAATATCAAAACAGCCAATGAAAGGATAAAAAATCTCACACAATCTCTGTAAGGAGGATCTTCATTGGCTGCTAGAGAAGTGCATTAAACTTCATTTTTACTTTGCATGAATATTTACAACTTAGCTCTTTGTTAAGTGGTATTTATAAGCAAACTTACTTTTTAGACTAGAAATAGTTGTTTCTCCTCAGCTGAGTGTTGTGTAGGGATAGATGGCATTTATTGTGCCAGGAGAAACCAAACAGTATATAAAAGTTCTCCTTAAATTCTGCTGTTAATGCTGATGTTTTCTGTACGTGTTTGATCCAAAAAGTGCTCTCTCAGCTGAAACAGTAAATCACTTGGTATCCTTGATGCCAAAAACATCTTTTAGATGTGGTGAAAAGCAATAGCAAAATGATTTTCTGTCCCAATGATTTACTGTCCAACCAGCCTAGCCTGGTGGTTGAAGAAATGGGCTTGTGATCTGAAGGTTGCCAGTTCAGTTCCCAGAACTGGCAGTGCCCATGAGCAATGCACCCAACCCGTAACTGCTCCCTTGGCTCCATGGCTAGGGCCGCCCACTGCTTCAAGCTTGTGTTCTCAATGCACCTTGGTGAAAAGAAAATTCTAATTCTATTTTTTGGAATGTGTTGCAGACTAAAAATCAGGAATGGAGGTGTATTCAAATGAATAATTTAAATTACCAAACAAAACTTCATTCTATCTGCAATCAAACAAAAGTCAAAGTTAATGTGTCTTTATTATTTGCATTTTTGATGGTTTCACAACTTTTTTTAATTGGGGTTGCACACACAGTTTAGTACTTCTCAAAGTGGAAATTTAACACTTAAGACTTTGTACTAAGAATACAGCATAGTTTAACATTTTACAACAATCTGTGCATATCTTGAGCTAAACATAATAAGCATGTTTATGGTGTGTCTGCTGCTAATGCAGAATCTAATTTTGTGCTGTTCCTACAAGCTGTTCCCACAACAGTGGAGGCATCACAAGGCTTGTAAAAACATAATCCTTTAAATTAATTACCATTAATTTCTAAAAAAAAAAAAAACACCTTGGAATTTAAATTACAGTCTTCCCAGCAAGTGCAGTAGCTAAATTAAATTTTTTTTCTCCTCGATTTTTTGTAACTTGAAAGATTTGACTGACTAAGCAGACATTCAATAAATGTGTAGATTGCTCAAATGTAGCCCAGTTAAACACTTTTGCTTAATTGCATGTGTTACATGTATACACATATACTGGGATTAAGTTTCTTAAAGTAAAGAAACTTAAAATAATACTTTTACAAACCAAATACCAAGTGCAACAAAATGTCTAAACCTACATGGTCTGGAAAATTTAAAACACGTTGGTTGTTACCAGCAAAGTCGTTACCTTTTGCAAAGGTTTTATAGGTGCTTAAAAACAGTAATGCAATGTGACAGTTATACTAATAAGCACATATCTTGTATCCATATCGTCTATCCCAATGTACAAGTATAACATAAGGTTGAATGGTGACTAAGTGGGTAGCACTGCTGCATCACAGCAAGAAGTCTATGTTCCCATCCCCAGGTGGGAGCAGTCTGTGTGGGTTTCCTCCGGGAACTCTGGTTTCCTCCCATCAGGTTAATTGGCCTATAGGTGTATTTGTGTGTGTACGTGTCTGCCCTGTGATGGTGATGTGTTTCTGGCATTTTTTCTTTTCTTTTCACTCCACAAACTAGTTTTTAAGAACCAAAGGCTAGTAATAATTTCTGTATGAAGCACTGGGATTCAAACAAGTCAGAAAAACATCCTGTATGGCCAATATTCCACCTGAACTGTCACAAAGTTGGAACTGTATAATTTATTTCAAATGATCGATTGAAAACATGCCATATAAAGTGTAAATCCATGAATATTTCCATAACGTCTTAACGACACTAATGAGACTAAAATGAGACAATGAGACCAGTGAGCTTAAAATTAGACTTCTGTTCCTACTTGTTTAACATGACCAAAAAATACCTCAATGTTTTTATGTGTCCCCTCTAAAGTTTCAGCTGAGAACATGGAGGCTTGGTTCTGCCAAGCCACCATGTTCTCAGTTTGCAAGGGAATCCTTAAGGATTTCCCTCCAGAACAAAACAACAGGATACTGGTCACTTTAATGCCAAGATATTTTTCATTAGACACAACAGAAACATAATGGGGTTCCCAGGTTTTTTCCCCTAACTTTTTAGGAAACTTTTGTACTTTTTGCTTTTATGAAATCTATTTGTAATACATGTAATATCTTAGAAGTTAAACATACATTACAATCACCATCAGAATATCCTAAAAGCAGTATCCTTTTCTATGGGTAAACCTTGTAAAACAGAGACCTTGGTTGGTGTAATGGTCTCTAATAAAATCTGGTTCCAAGTTAAATATGGCAACCTCCTGGGCATGCTAGCTCAAATATTCTTGAATAATGCACTTTTGTAAAAATATTTACTTAATATATAATACAATTAGAATAAAAGATCATGGGGTGGTTGTTATGAGAACTGAGGATAGCTTTAGGCCCTATTTAGTTTCATATGGTTTGCTCAACAGCCCAGTTTAACTTGGAAAGCATGGGTCAGAGGGACAGCCCTTTTCTGTTTTCTGGACTCAACAGTGCCCCCAGTCGTGGATATAAACAACAAAATGATGGTGCTTTAACATTTTAAGGGTCATAATTAATCAATTTCTTTTAATACTTGCATATAAAGCAACACCTGCTCAAAAACACCCAAATATGGCAGTAGAAGTGTTAGTATTATGACGTATGTACATGTGAAAAATAATGTCATGGAATGATTTGACAAATAAACAGCTTATATTTGCAAAAGTCAGTAGGATAGTAACTGTAAAACAGAATTAGTGCTTCTAATCTTCTGGCCTGACTGCTGAAAGAAGGAGTATAACATTTTTGTAAAGGTACAATAATGATTTAAAGTCTCCTGCCTGCCTGTTCTTATTAAAGCATGCAATACTATGGAACATTGTTAATATTACAGGGTTTCTTAACTCCAGTCCTGGAGGCCAACTGCACTGCAGAGTTTCAAGGTCCTTTTTCTTCCATCATCTCTGATCCAGCTTTAATTTGAACTTATTAAGAAGCGCTTGATAAGTGTGGTCAAAAGGGAAAGCTGGAGACTGTGCAGGGCAGTTTGGTTCCAGGGCTGGAACTGAGAAACCCTGATGTTTAACATCATCTGGCCACTTAATTATAGACACCATACCAAAAATGAACTCGACACAGCTTTAATTTTTGCAATCTGGATTTTACAAAACATTATTTTCTAACATTCTACTCTACCTCGACCCTAACTCTAACCTGACCCCAGGCCCAACCATAACCTAGCCTAACCTCAAACCCAATCCTTCCCTTACCCTAACCCAGCCTAAACCTTAATCCTAACCAATCACAAATCCCAACCACACAATAACCCAGCCCATAACCCCAATCCAAACCCAAACCAAAATCCAATTCTAACTCAAACCCAAATTCCAACTGTGTTATACCCACACCATAACCCACCCAAGCCCTAACCCTAGCCTAAACCATAACTCAGCCATTAAGTCCCCTCCGGACCCAAACTTTAACCATAAAGCTTCTCTTACACTATGAAATGTGTCTTATTTCAGAGGAACAGAAAACTGAATGTAGACCCATACAAACAAACAAACCCAAAACCCAATACTCTAGACTTTCCAGAGTTGGATCAAAATTATAAATAAAAAAAACCTCACGTAAATAGCTATAAGCCCAAACGTATTATAGTGTACTCTGACTTGAACAAAACACCCCCATTTATTAATACAGTGGTGCCCTACTGGATTCAGATCTGGTTTCTAAGGCCTGTTAGGTGCCTTTAAATTTACTGAACCAAATTTAAGAACTTTCACTTTATGGATGTTATTATTTAAAATGTTTTGAGTAGAAAAAAAACAGATCATATTAAACACAAACCACAATTAAATTCTCTATCAGTTATGATGTTTAGTATGAACATTTTCTCGAGCTCATGTCCTGTGTCTGACTTAATGCATTGTTCTGCTATACCATATGACTGGCTTATTGGTAATGTCTTACAGGTGTTTTTAATTAAGTAGCTGGTGAGTATGTATGTCAGTGTTTGTGGTGTGTCAACTTGATCATTTGGAGCTATAACCACACTCAAAGGATAATAAGGGTATGAAATCATCTACCAGTAATAAGTAACTGGTGTTGCTGTAATCCTGCTAATCATCAAGATTGAACACTCCAGCTGTTACATCAATACAACATCGAAGATTTACCATCTCTCTGTGGTAGGAGCATTATTTGATTATTTATTTTATTGTAAAGTGTAGTATTACATTATACAAATAACACTGTACATGTGTATGTATATATTGATGTTTATATTAGTGATACTGACAGCCATTAGCTTTAGTGCCATGAATGCCACAACCATGAATAGAAAGCTACAGGTTACCCAGGATTCATCAGTTCAACTTATGTTACACCTAACTTACATGTGTTTGAACTGTGAAAGAAAAACCTACACAGGCACTGGGAGAATGTACAATCTCCACACTGAAAGGACCCAATTAGCTTCAAACCTAGAACCTTCTTGCTGTAAAGCAACAGTGCTACCCACCAAACCTTAGTGCTGCAAATGTGGTTTTACATTTAAAAAATGTTTAAATGGGTGTGCACACATTTCATTCACACACTGTTTGATTCACGATTACACTTAAACTTTTAACTGTGAATGTGCCACTGCTAAACACATCTTTTTCACAGGTGTGTACACCAGACAACCTAAATCCTACTCGTGTAGTGATGTAGCATGCTTCCTCTGAGACATCTGAAGCTTACCAATGCAGCTTATGTGGTCTCACTTGCCAGATTAATGTAGGCCGGTATAAGAAATGGCAATATTTACTGTCTGTCTGTTTGTCTGTCTGAAGCTATTTGGTCTAAATAGTTGGTCTAATAGGTTTATTTCAGCAACAGGTTGTTGCTATGTACCAACTTAGAGACAACTCATCAATTGAACCCTACCAATGCTGCACT
>JAYDZF010000008.1:7482755-7500570 GCA_034509105.1 Microcambeva barbata | reverse complement strand
CACACACACACACACACACACACACACACACACACACACACACACACACACACACACACACACACACACACATCAAAAAGCTGGAATGAGAGAATGTTTACCCTTGTCTTCAATCACCTTTCCTTTAATGACACTTCTGTTATGGTTTGGGAACTGAGGGTGCTAATTGTTCTAGTATTACAAATGGAATACCACACTGTTCTGGGTTTCTTTTCAAAAGAATTAACAAATCACAGATTTACACAAAGCTCATGAAATGGGGTTTATACATAAAAGTAAGGCTATTTTTTTTCAGGGTTTCACCGTAAGGTTCTACAGTATTAAATAACCATGTACAAATCTTCCTAAAATTCCAATATAGATCTCTGCGTTAGTGGTGTCTTAGCACATTTGGAAGTCACCCATGCTGTGGGTACTGATGCATAGTGAAAGATGGCTTTTGCACCTTTCATTTATAACAGTCTGGATGATTTCTTGTGAAGTCTGGAACAAAGCTGTCAATCACAACCCATCACTGCTTGTATAGACTGATCCCTTGGTCGTTTTTGATTTTACAGCAGTTATAGTAACCAATTACTCTGTGTATTGTGTACTGCCTTAACACCTTGTATCTGACATATTCTATTATTTGTATTCTAATTTTACCACCCTTGCCACAGGAATGATTAAACCAGTGCATTGTAATGCCTGTCCCAATTCTAAAAAAACTAGACGGTTGTGTTAGGAAGGGCATAATGTGAACCACAATCGACTTGGGTTACATTGATCATTCATTTATATTCATGTTGATTTACAATATAAAAATGTCCAAACTCCTCTTGAAACTTGGTTTAAACAGAATCATACAACGGTTTGTGTTTATTTATTTATTAGGATTTAGACATTACTAGACTTTGGTTAGATTTATGTAAGGTTTAATGTTACACAAGATACATCAGGTCTTTAATGTCAAGCACAGTAATGGTACAGTTCTGTATCTCTAATCCAACTTGTATTTTTTTAAAGAAACTAAAGCCCCCAGAGGAATCAACGCAGACACTGGGTGAATGTATCGGTTTATATATTTTTTAATGTAAACTTGGAGTAGATGACAATTTGCCTTCAGTTACCGAGATTGAAATTCAGGTTTTGTGTATACACCTCCCTCATGTCGTTCAATTTCCCACTTTTTACACCCAATGTATTTTCCCCAGATAAAAAAGTGTAAATGAAATGCATGCCAGGGTATACGCCACATTTTTAAAGACTCCCTGGGAGGGAAAAATGTGAGAAAATGAGAAGATTTTGATTCCCTGCTAACACGTTACTACAAGCCAAGGGTTCAAGGAATCTTCCTAATGTTGGGAAGAGGGCCAGTATGTTTGTCTGCATGTGTGTGGGCATGATAAAGGACTGCTGCTTAGTGTGAATATGTATATTAAAGTCTGCTCAGAGAGTTCCACAAATCCCTCTTATTCAGGGTAAATCACTTATCCTGCAATACTGAGTGCAGCCGTTGACATGCAATGTCTAAGTCCTTTATTATTCTTTGAGCTCCTGTGAACCAAGGAGCGATGGAGTGTTGATTAAGGACGATGGGTGGTGAGAGTATAGAAGTCTGCAAACCCACTTAAAGTGAGAAAAGTGTGTGCGAAATAGATGTGATGAAGATGAAGGGATGGCACAGGGCTGGCTGGCAAGACCAGGACTCACAGGCTTGAGGAATGCACAGACAGATACAAGGCAAATAGGATTTTATACCTTGTTGTCAAGTAGAGTTTGGAGCTCTGGTCTGACTCAGTGGGAACCTAAAGCTAACAATAGCAGAGTGTGTTTTCTTCTAAAAGAGCCATCTTTATTAGCCAAATGGTCGGGCCACTGGGTTCAGTGGAACTGAGATACACTGGAGCTGAACTGCTATACCTTTTACTGAAGTATTCTAACTTTCACACCCTGTGTGTTTAGTACAGTTACAACAAATACAATCTTATTATTAAAACATAACAGACCACTATTTGGAAGTTTTGTGAGTAAATAGTACTCACAAAAATAGAGGTTAAAAGAGTACTCAAATATTGAGCTCAATTAAAGGTACTTCAGTACCAATAATATTTAATTAATATTTGAATTTGATTACAATTGATTATAAAAAATTTATTCACCATATTTACAACTTCTTCTTTTGCTGCTTCTGTTAGAAGTTTTTACACTGTAAGCCTTATCTGACACAACCCTCCCTATTTATTCCTAATTGGGACAGACATTACAATGCACTGATTTGTGCATCAAAGAGGCAAGGTACCTATAGGACAATTCAGTGCCTAGAATTAACCTGGATGCATGTGATCTGTTATATATGGCACAAACCCACACAGACACGGGAAGAACATGCAAACATACATAACACATTAAATTGTACCCTAAGTCAAGGGTCTGAAAACTACTTTTATTGTAAATATCAGCTTTGGGAACACCTGCACTTGCCGTGCAAAGAATCAGACAAACACTGGTAATCAGCTTCAGTTACTGTTTACATTAAATATTAAGTGAGTTTAGGCATGCTTTTACAGCTGGTGCCAGACAGGCTGGCTTTGCTACATCAGAAACTGCTCTTATCCTGTGATTTTTGCATACTTTAATCCCTAGCAATAAGGACTTGAATACATGACTGTTTGTGCTGTATATAACACAATTAAGTCAAATTGTGTTAAAAACTGAATTAAATTAAATAAATAAAATAATCCATAGAATTTATACAGAATTTAGGTGTGGGTAAAACATTTGATTAGCTGCAGCTGTTGATGAAGAAATGTCATAGAAGATAAAAGCTGTTAAGATCTTTACACATAGTGTATATAGTTGGGCCTGTTGTCATGTTTGTTTTTTTCCAATGGTCTTTCCTCAAAGTTGATTACTCTCACTATGATTCAGGGCTCGGTAGTCTAGCTGTTTGTCTGTTATTAACGTAGAGACAGTAGAATCTCCTGAGAAACACCATTTACAGAAAGAAAATGAGCAACGTCTCTGGTGCTCCAGGTCTGAGAGAAACCCTGTGAGGGCAATCAGTAGGATTAATTCCCTGAGTTGATTACAACAACATAGAGATAAAAACAATAACGAGATGCTGCAAACGTTCTGACATCACGTAATAGCATTGTGCTTCATGAATTCTAACATAAAATTAATTCAGAAATGTGAAGAAGAAATAAGGGGTGCATTGCTTTACTGATATGGCCAGTGTTTCTGGGGTTATACTCGGTCAATAAAATGTAATGAATCGATGTAATGAAAGGTTCAGGGTCACAATTTAAATCATTTCAAGTATTTCTTTATTTATTGTAACATAATTTGGGCTTCCACCTCATAAAGCCCACGAAAACAGGATTAAAAAAATTAAATACTGTGGAGAAATCAGCCCAAATTCTGCAGGGCATGAATGTTTTAAACTAAGTGTGATACACTAATAATCTACTTCAATGTGGGGAAGACTGCAGACCAAACAACTGGTCAGAAGACCATCATTGATACCCTCCATAGGATGGGTAAGCCACAAAATGTCATAGCTAAGGAGGCTGGCTGTTCAAAGAGTGCTGTGTCCAAGCATTTTAATGGAAAGTCTAGTGGAAGGACAAAATGCGGCAGGAGAAGATGCATCAGCAAAAGAGATGACCGTTTGCTTCAGTGGACTATCAAAAAGAAGCATCAGGGAGATGGGCTACAACTGTCGCGTTCCTCAGGTTAAGCAACTTCTGAACCTGAGCCAAGCAGAAGAGGGTTTAGAGGAAGAAAGGTGAGGAACAGAACCCAAATTGCTTGAGGTCCAGTGTGAATTATCCACAGTCAGTCATGATTTGGAGTGCAGGTGTTGGTAAACGTTGCTTTCTTAAATCCAAGGTCACTGCAACAGTCTACCAGAATGTTTTAGAGGACTTCATAATTCCTTCTGCTAAGGATCTGTATGGAGATGCAGATTTCATCTTCCAGCAGGACCTGGCCCCTGCCTCTGCCACCAGAAGCACCAAAGCCTGGGTTGATGCCCATGCCACCACATTGCATTGCTTGACTGGCCAGCCAACTCGCTGGACCTAAACCCCATTGAGAATCTATGGGGTGTTCTCAAGAGGAAAATGATGACTACCAGACCAAACAACAATGAAGAGCTGACAGCAAGCATCAAGGAAATCTGGGCTTCCATAACTCCCAGGCAATGCCACAGGCTTATTGCCTCAATGCCACGTCGCATTGAGACATTGATTAAAGCAAAGGGATTCCCAACCAAGTATTGACAAATCATTTAAATTGTGTGCCCTGAATCTATAATCTATGTTAATCTAGTTTAACTTTTTGAATGGAATTATGGAAATTGATCAACTTTTCCATTATATTCTAATTTTTTGGAATTGGTCTGAAGATAATGATCACTCTGGACCGGGAAGACAGCATATGAGCTGCAGTTTATCTACAGATCACAATTTTGCTACTGTCAAACTCACTCAAATCCTAAAGATTGTCAATTTTTACATGAACTCTGATAAAATGATAACTTGCTGTGTAATATATCCCATCCACTAACAGGTGCTATGGTGAGGAGATTATATGTTATTTACTTCACATTGTCAATATTCTTCCTGCTTGGTGTAATGATTCACTTTACTCTTTATACACTTATACACAATTATTTATTCCTTGTAAATTAATGTACCTGGCCCAATATTCAACAACCTGTTCTCTGTGTCTTTACAGCAATAGCAGGTTTCAGGCTTTGATATCTTTCTTATTGAGGTCTTAGTCCTGGTCCTGGTCTGTTTAGAATACAGACCATTAGGCCACTAGCCAGTTTATATGCTCTGATCTGATCTATGTAGCTGAATAGAGACATGTCCCTCCACAACTACCTTGGCCTCGGACTATTGAGCCTATTGAACTCCTCACTCCTGTCAAAGACCTCTCTTTTCAGTACAGAAATAATAGCCAGTCTTGACACCATTTTGTAGGTCAGCTAGCAAGGGCTTTGTGCACATGCTAAATAACCCTAAGAAGCTTCTCCAACTGAAGACAATAAAAATGTCTGTTTTTTAAAAACAATAATTGCAAGCATTAAATATATTTAGATGTGCCTATTTATATGATATGAATTCTAAAGTTTGTTTTTCAGAGCTGTGTTGCTCTGTGGTAACAAAGTCGTTCATTCGAGCTTTTTGTCTGATACTGGCAGCGAGGAAAATCAAAGAAGAAGTGAACACAATGGCTGCAGTTTAAACAGGTTGGTGAAATTTGCTGAGAGACACAAAGGAACCTGTGAGCTCCCTTGAAACAATTCTTTCACAGAGCCTGGATTTGCATCTCTAATAGCGTCCAGGCTTCTGTTTGAAAAAGGCTTTGGTTGGGTCCAACCCTGTGGTGCAGCCCCACATTGACCCTTTGCATCCTGCCCTGGCCCCATCTTTCCATTGCCACAGTGTTATCATGGGAAAACTCACCAGGCTTAAGGGTCTTTTAAGAGCCAGGCTATAGAAATGAAAGCTTAAGGTGATTGCACTAGTGTTTAGTAGGGGGAATTACTTGAGCATCAGTGGCAAACAATGTCTCCCCAAAACCTGGTTCACCATATCAAAACCTTCATTTAAAAGTTCATTTAAAATAGATTCATTTAAAATAAATCCAGGTTCAATTAATATGTATCAGATTTCCTGCAGTAAAAGTCCAGAAGACTTAAAATAAATAAAAATACAATGATTATAAATGTCCCTTACTCATGTCTTTGATCTGACCAGATCTTTGAAATGTGTGATTAGTAATTTGATGGTATATTCAGGTCTGCTCAACCGAGACCATTGATCTGCATCTGCATTTTTTGCATTCATAGTCTGACATCAGCACTGCGACATCTAGAGAAATGTCTTAGCATCACTGTTAGTGCAAAACAAAGTTATGCCAAACAGTTTTAAAAGAAATACATGATAGATCTTGTTGTAAAGCTTAGCTTTGGTGTGTTTTAAAATATATTTTGCAATTCAACAATTTAGGACTTTCTGCAGGACTTTTTGAACTAATACTAAAAATTTAATGATTTACTACAAACCAGTCAAAATGTGGTGCACACAAGCCATTTATTTGCTTTTTAATTTAAGATGAACCAGTATTTACTTTAAGCAGCAGAGAGCATTAGCAATATGTATTTTTTTTTTTAAGAAAAAAGTTAAACCAGCATTTATTGGCATAGTTTGCACCTACCCCAGAAACTGAAATGCATACATTATTACATACATTCAGTATTTTATTGTATTCTATAAATAAGTTGACTTTGATTTTATTTACTTTAAAACATCACGAAAAATCATATCCTGAAGCTATAGTGAATCATTCCGCATTGCTGTTCATTAAATAATACTAGACTAAGTATTAGAATGAGTATTTTAATTAGAATTTTAATGGCCAGTATATTTGCAATATTAGTTGAGAGAGAGAGAGATATGAAATAAATCTTAATACATTAATTGTCTGAAACATTCGGGTCTTCCATAGAGATAATTTCATGTCTTATAGATATAACATTATAGATAGACATAATATAAAGATTATTATGAAGAGAGTTTTGGTGTTATTGCTCTTGACTCCTCTAAAAGCTCTGCCTCGTAGCACAGCTGGAGCCTGAAAACATCAAATAGCACTGGATGGCATTATGGGTGAAGTACTATCCAATTAGTAAGTTCAGCAATTTTGTTGAATTTATGGGGAAAAATAAGCTAAGCTGTTCATTTCCCATATCATGAATTTCATAGTTTGGAAATGGGTTGCATATGTTGAGTAGTTTTCCCTCCTCAATGGCTTTCATAATTATATTCAATTTCTTCATCCGTTGCTAATTCACCCCCTTACAGAACACAGTCTAAAGTTGAACATTGCTAATTTTACATATGTTTTGTATAGAATGAGGGGATCATTCATAGTTCCAAATATTTGGATGCAAATTCTTCTTTAGAACAACAAAAAAGTAAACAGTTGAGCAGCTTTTAAATGCTGCTGTGAATAAATATTTTTGTGCCCAGAGGATTTGGACTTAAAAAGATTTATAGGTAAATATATTAGACAAACACTGCAGTAATTAAATAAGCACAGAAGAAGAGCTGACTGCAACAATCACAAACACTGAAGTATGAGTGTTTGCCAGCGAACATTCAATTACAGAGAGTGAATTGAACTGTTGCTGCTGCATGTGCAAGATAAATAACAGAGAGTTCAGCCAGTAAATGAAACAATTAAACCAATCCATAGATTTAATTAAAGAAACACATCTGGGAATGTTGACCATGTAGACAATGATTGTTAGTAATAGACGAGTGCCTGGCAAATCGAAGTATCTAACAATAACTTTTAAAGCCTGTTCATAAAGCATTCCTATAGACAAGCGAGACACCCCCAAGCCTGACTCAAACACATTGCTTTCTAGGGAGTAAGCACTCCTACTTAAGATTGGTGACGTCTGGCATAAAACATCGGGTTTCCATGGTTGTGAATTATGAGCAGAAATGGACAGTGTATCAACATGCATTATTCTGCAGACTGACTTTAAACGTAAATGTCCCTGTCAAATTAAACTATTGCTGCCTTAATGGAAACTAGACAAAAATTAATAGGCTTTTGGGGCCATTTCCTTTAATTGTTTACTATTGTTTATCACAGTAGCATTCAATCTTATTCACAAAGGGTTGGTTAAAAGATCTTGGTGTGTAGAATCTTATATAACTTATATAAATGGGCAAGAACTGAGTGACTTTCATGAAAGTCAAGATGACTGGACTGATGGATCTAAAAACATCAGGGGTCTTTTGATGAGTTTGAGGAGGGACAAGTCTGGAATGACCAACAGATTGTCTAAGAATGTGGCAGTATTGTAGATAATTATATTTGTCATATATACAATATATTGTATAGTAATATATTGTATTTAATATATTACTATATTAGTAGCATGTTTAAATATTAACAATACAGACAGAATATTGTTCAGACTACCCTCATTAGTTTGCATGGAAATTAAGGTATACAGTTTTAATCCATACTACAGTCACTTGTTGTTCAGGAGGAAATCAGTGGCCAGTTGATTTAACTTGGTGCAACAGACTTTAGAGCTTGCATGTGTAAAAAACTTCTACAAGTCAGATCATTATATGAGTATTCTTCATTACAAAATCATTACAAAAGCATATTGGTTGTTAATGCAGTGTCATCTGAGAAACTACTGTTGGACTATTTGCTCCCAAGTCTTATTTTTTTCAAAATCTCAAATACATGTGAACTACAGTTTATAACAATTATCAATAATTAACAAAAATGCAGTTAGACCACCCATTATTATAAAATAATATTCTCAATCATGGTTTCTCATCAGATACATGATCTATGGTAATATTAATGCAGCCTTTTCTGAAGTCAGCCAATCAATTAGACCCGCTGTGACCCTGAATTGGATAAAGCAATGTGTTTCTACACCAAGTGGCAACCTTTTCACTCAGTTCTATTTCTTCCCAGGTATTTAACCTATAGCTAGAACAAGCATACAAGGCTGCATTTGTGTGGTAAATAAGGGCTTGTTCAACACCTGCGATATGTAGCTCTGAGGCATTATGGGTCAGGTGAGCCAGTACAGTTCGTAAATGATTCCACAGCTCCTCCGGTGTGTCTGAGCAACGAGGCCCAAGGTGACCAAGCTTCCATTAAGTGTCTGAGGGCAAGGGAGGCCCTTCAACTATTATTCTAAAACCTGACTCTGCCTGCATTTTCTCAGGGAACCAATGTTCTCTGAATGAAAGAGCAATTTGTGCCGCCTATACGATGCAGGACATGTGTTTCCTATTCACAAAGACTGTGTAGCTAGCCAGAGTCCAGATTAACATAAAATAGTAGGTTGAACTGTTCTCACATTTAGCATTTCGTCCTGCAGGGAGTGAGTGTGAAGAAAAAGAGCGCTTATGGATTACCTAATTTATTATTCTTTAAATCATATTTACTTTTCTAAGTGTGCATCAGAATGAGACAAGACTTCACAGACCATGGCTCTGTGCTAATCACATTCTGCTTCTGCGGGTACAGCGAATAATGTAGACTTCTGTACGAAAACCGCCAGCCTCTAGGCCAACACATATACCCAAATAGACCAGACCACTGTGAGTTGACCCTAATGGGTGGCACTGGACCGCTGCCACAGGAAGTAACTGAAATGGTTCTGGCTCTCAAGTGCTGTAGATGTGTGGCCTTTTTTCCCAGTGGAGAAGCTAGTTGGACAAACATTCTCTAATCCGTCTCCGTCTCGCCCAGCCTCAGCTCTTTTCCACATGCTCTGGGCACTTCCCTATTAAGTAGTGTCAGCTGCAGAACACAACTTCGGTTTGGCTAATTCTCAGGCTCTGAATTGATAGTAGTTACAGGAGTTCATTAGTGATTATGATTTATAGCATCGGGCAGAAGACTGTTATTGGAGAACTTAAAGCAACAGGTTGCCTCCAGTATAACATTTTAAAATGAAAATACAGCCGTCATTTAAATCAAGTGGAAAATCTGCCATTTGAAGTATTTGAACACATTGTCAGAAATGTATCATTAACTCCACTCTTCTGGCACAATTACTTTATATTGTCCATATTTTTTTATACATATATTAATTCTTTATATTTACTACATAATCAGACACAAATTAAAAAAGAAAACAAATCATTGTATATCGGACCATAATGACATTATAGTTGCAATTATCATACAAGCCACCTTTAGCTCAACAAATAATTTTGGAAAGGTGTTTTACATTCTTAAAAATATTGTTGAACTTTTTTCATTACTTGTAAACTTATTTCTTTGAAATAGAGCCATCTTAAATAGTAAGCCATTGTGCTAAATATAGCATGCATGATTCTACTGTTACTATTACTGATATTACATTAATATGACAAAGTAACTTTTAAAAGATTGTTTAATCCAATGTCTTTTGATTATATATATAATATTTGTTTTGGGATATGTTTGTGTTATATGGCCTGGTAAATTATTGGTAGCTAAAGAAGCTTGCCCACTTACTTATGTCATTATATAATTTGCTGACATATATTATATACTCTTTACTGAACCTTACTGACTGTAAGAAATAATTGGTTATTGTTCTCATTTTCAAGATGCTCATTATCTGCTGACCTTGCCCAGTTTCTCTTTCTAATCAAAACATGAACTCCCCTTCAGTTCACACTGACTATCTTCATCTGAATAGTATGTGTATGAATAGGTCTATTATTCCTAACTTCTTTTCTAACAACATGTTTTAAAAATGTGGAAGCAGTATGAAAAACAATTTTACAAATTGATTCATTCTCTAACATATTTATGTTTTGCATTAAACATGTATACATTCATTATTGGTCTTCATCGTTTTTCCTGCTCAGGGTTGTGGTGGGATCAATTAATTGGGTAAAATACATTAAACACACTGGACAGACCAATCCAAAACAGGGCAGATGCACACACCAACTCCCATGCTTCATGCAGTTTGTAGTAGCTTCACATCTGGCCGGATGTATCTAGAGTATATTTTTTACAATACAACTTCAAGTTAAGTTTTTTTTTTTCTTTCATTGAATGTATCCATTACATTTGCATAATAATTTTATGATCATTTCATCAATATGTGGATTTTTCTCAGTTTAATCTGATAACAAGAATCATATTATTGCATATTATAAGATAATGTTAAATATTTCAAGTTCCACTATTGATCAATGTTATTTCGATTCATCACAATGTCAGCATATGTGGTGGCCTGTCACTATGACCAGCTCCACTAACTGCCACTCAGTGCCGTCTTCTGGATGGCCTGTTTTTGATGGGCATAAACCACTGGTCCCTGGGCAGTGCCAAGCCAAACAGAGACACCACAAGCCTGGACTGAAAACAGCTAATTTGTCATCATGTACTTTTTTTCAAAATACTTTTAATGCTTTTGTTATATTCAGGATTCCATTACAGTTGGCCACACAAAGTAATACTGATATAGCATGATCATTCGGGCATGATGGGTCCCATGAAATCGGCCAGATGTCGGTTTAGAGCAGATTTGATTCAAATTTTAATTAAAAAAAACGTCACTTCCAAGGCAGCAGAAGTAGATTTTAGATGATTTTAGTTCACTTAAGTGGCACACAATGCTAGTCCACCACCACTGAGACCTAGCCTAAAATCACAGTGGTGCTTTAACCTGGCTGGATATCTAAAATTATAGCTGAATAAAGTGGTAATGAAAATGAAATTATCTCTTTTAAAAAAAAATTAAAATATGTCCATGGTCCTTGTGGTCTTTCATCCACACATTGATTGGATTGGCTGTGTGACATGGAGCATGATCCCCAAAAATCCCAACATTCTCAGAAAAACGAGATTAAGTTATCTTTCAGGATAATCTTGTACTTGGCTAGCTGCAGTCCACATAGATAGCACTGTATATCATCACAGATTTGCCACCAAATTTCACAGTTGTAAAAACTCTTCAGATCTTTGATCATTAGATGAGCAGATATGGGCTAAGCTAAAAATTGGACTTTACCTTAATTTGAAGCTTATTCAATGTTACCATCTAATGGTCTGGATCTTATTTGTTTCTTATTGATTAAGTTTTAGCATTAAGCATATGCCTTTATCTAAACCAACTTACATTACAGTGACAGCATTCAGTCTGAGAAATTAAGGGTTAAGGGCCCAACAGTGGCAACCTGGCAGTAGTGGGAATTTCTGCTTATTAGACCTGTACCTTAACTCATAGGCTACAATGTCCCATACTGCACAAATTAGGCCTTTATGGAAGTATGATATATACCTGAAGTCACTATTTGGAAAATGACAGCCTGCTAAGTCTTTTATAAATGGCATATAAAAGAATTACACCATAGGAGTACTTGTTTAATGGCAGATGAATACAACCAAACACTGGAACTGGTACTTTTAATTAATCATCACTACAATAATTAAGGCGTAATCTCTGACAAGTCAAGTCTCTGAATATCCTTAATTGGCCCAGCCAAAGCCCAAATGTAAACCCTGTGGAGACCAGAAGATTACAGTTCACAGATACTCCAAATCCATTTTGATGGAGAGGGTCTGCCATGAAAAATTAGATAAACTACTCAAATCCAGCTGTGTAAATCTTATAGAGAAGTATCAAAAGAGATTCCCAGCTGTTATTGCTGCCAAAAGGCTTGTACAAAGTATTGAATTAAAGGGTTTGTATACTTTTGAGTAGAACTAAAATGAACATGAGTAATAGCAGATGTAGCACCCACGATAATGTAACTTTTTCTGTGTGGGGGTTAAAGTCTGTGATTTGAAGCACTGTACTTTTTAACCTCATACTGAAGATGAACAAAGTCAGACAGAAACCATTATTGTAATCAGCTGGAATTTCACCTGAAGCTGGAGTTGCAACTGCTCTGTGGAAGTCTTGAACCAATCCAATAGTACCGATTGCACCATGTGCCTACCAGCCAATATGACAGCAGAAATAAATGAGCCCTTTGTCATGGAATAATGAATATCATTTTGTGCAGTTTGATTAAATGATAATGTGTTTCATAATGAATCCTGCACTCACTTCCATTACTCAACATGTGTCTACAATGCTAAATATAGCTGCATAATGGATTCTGGCTTTTCCTGCTTCATTTTAAGGTTTTATGCATGTGTCAGGTATAGTATTTCTGACTGTACTGTTACAGTTATACTCATATCAGAGCAATTCTTAGTGCTTCAGTTTGATGGTATTATAAAATAAAAATGTATGAGGCTTTACTACTACACCAAACAGGCTCAACATTATGACCACTAACTGGTGAACTGACTCATTACCTCTACATTACGGGACCAAAAATAATGCTTGAGTATAGAGATTTAAGTTTGACAAGGCTAGAAGCCAGAGGTCAGAACTCTGGGCATGTTACTGGGCTCCAGTGGCCAGTATCTATCAAAAGTTGTCCAATGAAGGAACAGTAGTAAACCAGTGACAGGGTCCTGGGCGACTGAGGCTCTTTGGTGCACATGGGGAGTGATATAATATAATTGCCTTTCCTCAACCGGAAGAAAGGATTAACTGTAGATAAGTAACTCATCAATGAATCTGAATTGGAAAACTAAATTCTCTGATTAGAGCTGTGTGTTTATTCTAAATCTCATTAAGGGGAGCAGCTGTGTGAGCTCGGTTTTAGTATTAGTGCAGTAATGTGTTCCTGTCAGATAGTTATACCTGATAACAGCCAATGATGAAAATGCAAAAATTTAATCCCTGTATTTTTAGATTTTTTTACTTGAAAGTATGTTGAAAATTTATTGATATAATGGAGGTTTCTCTAATAGGGGTTTCTCTTTCCTTAAAAAATCAAACAATAATTCCAAAAGTTGTTTTTTTTGTATGGTATATCTTCTCGGTCCATGGAAAAACATACATCTCTATTGTTAGCGTTTTTATCTTTTTAATGTATGGCTTGTAAGTTTAGTTCTCTATCTGTCTGTAAAAGCCAATATCAAAATGACTAAATGATAATCACAGCTACATGTCTTAGTTGAGTAGACTATCCAATTCTTCATGGAAAATTCTTTCAAGCTGTGTCAGATTGGAGTCTCAACATTGGAGCCAAATCTGGAGCCAAAGCTCTGGTTTAACCCCTGTGAATGTCTGTAGAAAGGCATAGCCAAAAGACTTATAGCTGTCATTTCTGCCAAAGGGCTTTTATAAAATGTTAAATAGACAAGACAAATATTTTCACTTTATCATTATGGGTTATGAAATGTAGATTGATGAGTGAACATGGCAGTTATTTATATATAGCCATTTAAAATTAAATCCAAAACCCGATAAAATGGGCAACAATTAAATGTAATAAAAACTCTTAGAGCTGCCCATGTAATTACACATCAAGTATTAAAACTACAAATTAGCAAGCAGAACTCTAGGCTTGATCTTAGTCTCAGGTTTCTGTCTGTATGGATTTAGTCATGTTCTGTCTGTGTTAATGGGTTTCATATGACTTGCCAAAACATGCCAGTCTGGCTACTCTTAATTTCACTACTGGCTACTCTTAACTGCAGTGCTTAAAATAGTCCAGTTTGGGTCAATTAAGTAATTAAATGTAGACACTGCATGGTTAGGCAGGGTTAGGTTAGGTTGCTAAGGCCATGTCAGGTCACTTTGAGGTATGCTGTAGGTATTCAGGAATAAATATTTACAAAAGACATTGAAGCTGGACTTTTTTTCTCTTATTGCATTTTACTAACTACACCCACTTTTCCAAAAAAGGAAAATAGCTTAAACTTTTAGCTTTATCTTGTACCATTTGATTTTACAAACATGTACAACCATGGATGTTCTGTGAGTGTGTGTGGGGGGTACGGTTCAAAGAGCGCAAGGCACATAGAAACACAGGGCGGGGTGCCAGTCCAATACAGGACGGGCACACATACACACACCCAATCACCTATATGTTAGTGTCTCCAATTAGTTTCATTTAAATCATACAAATATAGACACAAGTACATTAGGTAGTGAGTGATGGAGCAAGTAAATATTGCCCTGCCCTGTGAATGTGAATTTCTGTCTTGCCCCTAATGTTTTCGTGATACATTTTCTCCTAACTTGATAGGATAAAACCCTACATTTATAAATATTTTTTGCATGTGATGGTACACCCTGTGAACACAAAGTTGAAATCTTTCTAGCATTAAAAGAAGATAATTATAATTAACATTGTATGGAAATATATGGTGTAATATGGTATAAGCAGCAGCAGCTCTGTCACGTCATTAACATTTTATAGTTTGTATTTTACTGCAGGCGGAGTAGTTATGGTTCTTCAGTTTGGTGGTCCAGCCTTGATGTTTCCACCACTGATTCTGCAGCACATTTGCAGCTCACTCACATCCCACACCTTCATGTTTTGCAAGAATCTCTGGAGACAAAGATCTTTGAGTCACCCTACCTCCCCTCTTACGTCTACCTCTCTCCCCGGTCACACCTGCTGTTTCCTTGGCAACCAAACAGGTGCTCCCCTGGTGTGAGAGGGTCGTCTCCCCTGACGTTTTACCATGGTGTTTGGAAAAAATGGAAAAATAGAATGACTACATAGTGAGTAAGCTGTGAGCTCCTACCTAAGCAAATCCATTCACCATTAACATACAGGAACAAAGCTTTGGGTACATCAGGAGGTACAGGTTACACATGATTCAAAAGTCAAAAGTGAATTAGCAACACAGCTAATTAGGTAGATGTCTTTTAACTGAGAAAGGAAATCGGAGTACCAGGAAGAAACCCTCACATACACTGGATGAACATACAAGCTCCAGAATTTGCCATAATTAGGGATGTAATCGAACAATATTTCTACCCGCCGAGCCGGTTTTGTTTCCTAAAAGGTGTGAGGTTGCTTGGAGAGATCCCATTGATATGTCCAATAAGCAGGTGTTAATTTTGAAGGGTCACTGGTGACTATAAATCAGCAAGGGAGAAGTAGTGCAGAAAAACAAATCTTTATAAACTGAATGTTGTGTTCAAAATTCCTCCCTTTGTACATTTTAGGGTTGAAATGATAGGACGGGCAGGCAGGCAGTCAGATACTGATTCCTTATGTTAGATAGATATAATTAGATGGATAGGTGAAAGGACAGACGAACAAAAAGAAAGGGGGCTACGTATTCATTCACAGGAGATTTTTTGTTCTATGACTCCATGCATACATACACCAAAATAAATACATTGTTGTAAACATTGTGTAATAGTCTACAACCAAGGTGTTTATTTTGTTTATTAGGATTTCTAATTTTATTTTTTACGTATTGTTCATATTTTAATTTCATATTTTACAGACATGGGGAGAACTCCACACACACACACACACACACACACACAATCTTCTTTCTTGAGACCCTAATTAATGTCACAATGGGGCAAATATCTTTGTGGTTTTTCTTGTAATATTGTAAATGCAACTTAACCTAATGCTATATGGTCTGATGGCCTGACAATCAAATGATTTGTCTTTCTTATTTATCTTGAAAGTGTTATGCTTAAGCATCACATTTGCTCACCATTTAGCATTAATGTCACATACTGTCATGGATCAAGGTTTGATCATCACCTCCTGTTATTATATTCATGTTCCATGTCTATCTCACCTATTTTAGGCTTCATTTCACTTTATCACCCCCCTTACACACACACACATAGAGACTCTTGCCGGGATAAATTACCTGTTCCAAAATTATCCATCCAAGGTGGCAAAGAAGAAATGAATGATTGATTGACTGTGTAAGAGAGAGTGAGAGGATAGGATTATAATTACGTATTAATATGTATATAATGTAAAAAAAAGGCTAAATAGATAAATAAAAATGCAATATTATGAATTCAGCAGTATTATGAATGCACCCTACTGGATTAACTATGAACTATAGTGCCATGATAGGAAAAAAAATAGTTTACATTAGAATGATTAATACATTCTATTCCCATAATACTGACGGCGATAATATGATCTTATTGGGTGTGTACATGGTATATTTGATAAGAAGTGCTAAGAGTGATAAGAATCTTCCACTGTCTTGAAGTCATTGACCACACAATATATCCTCTTTCACAGATACAAAGCATCTGTCTGTGTGATCTGCAATTCTATTTACTGCAATTTCTATTCACATTCTATTCAATATGGGTTTTCCCCCCATCACAATATGTATGGTGTATTATCCTCTATGCTCAGTAATTCCCCATTAGGTTCTAGATTCTCAAAAATCAGATACAAAATCAGCATACATAGATTTTCGTCAGATTTCGATTAGATATTATTTTGTTTGTTACATTTTGACAAGTAAAATACCAAAGATCAATTAGATCATCGCAAAACACAAAAGCTTTGTTGCCATTATAAATAGTTCAAGACATGGGTAGGGGGAAAACATACCACCATAGTAATTGGTTATCTACTACCAGAAAAGTATGTATCTTGGTGGACTTCCCAAAGATAAGGTTGTAGTTTCTAGCAGGATGAGTTTGAAAGACGTTCAAAGGAGTTTGAAAAATAAGGCTATGACAACAATGGAAACAATGAAGATTGCTCATGTTACCCTTCATTAAAATTCAATTAGTGAAACCATTTATAATTGCTGTTTTGTTTTCACACACTCATGACAACATTTTGCAGACTGTCAATAAGATCTAGACCACCTGAGCATTAACCTTTGGGTCAGCACACTGCAAGGTCATCTTGAGTTGATTACCTTTTGTATCAGGACAGACCAATGCTAGCATAATCTCAGTCACTTGAACAGTCCAAATATGATCAGGGGACCAGAGGCCATCATCTGGCCCCAGTGTTGTGATAGGCACTGCTTTTGTTTCCTCAAAAAACATGGTGACTTCTCCCAGGGGAAGCTCCTATCAGAGCATGACTGGGGTCTAGGTCAGTCTAAATGATAGGCTAAGACCTGTCTTGAGCAGGTGTTGATGAGTGACCATGACCACTCCAGACCTTTACCATGCCTTATGTATTTGCCATTGCCTTCAGCAGGATGAGGCTTGGGGAGATAAGTGTATTTGCTTCTTTATCTTGGGTGCAGACAAATAGACTTAACATAATCATTTTTAGCCTTAGCACACATGATTAAGGCTTTGAATATTGAAAAATCAAGAGTTTATAGTTTTACCTAGTATTTTCTGTTTGTTTACTCTCTCTGTGCTTATCACTGTGCTTTCAAATGTTGGCTCACAATTCATTGTATTCAAATATTTGAATTGTCAAAACAGGCTCAAGTCAAAAGT
>JAYDZF010000008.1:7467368-7481855 GCA_034509105.1 Microcambeva barbata | reverse complement strand
TACTAATATTTATTAATTGCTTAATTTTTATATTTTGAATTGATTATTATGTAATTATATTATTTGGCATTTACTTGAAATTGCTTACATATATATATAATGAACAGTGTTGGTTTACTACGGGCACCACACTTTTATTTATTCATTACAATCAAGCACATACAAGCCATTCCAGAAAAGAACCAACATGATGCTCGTTCTACTGATTTTAACATATTTCAAACACCCACTACACTGGAATAAATCATCATCATTTAGATCCTCGTGCTATATTTTGTGTATGTGATTCCCTCACAATATGTTGAAGTGTGATTCATTTTCACTGTGCTTAGGGCCTTTTTTACATCTCGATCACACTCTTGCTTTGGCACGTATATTTTTAAACATTTATAACATCTTTGACATAAAACAAGGGAGCGGCTCAGTAAAGTAGAAAAAGTCTGACAGGAAGTTCCCCCTAACACCCTCCCTACCCCGGGCCTTAATTAAGGTGGGAAGTAAGAAGGCTGCCAAGCTGAAAAGAAAGTGAAAAATATTCAGTGCGATGGAGGAGGGTAAATGTGGTAGTGGGGTGAGAGTTGGTGGAAAAGGGGATGCAATAGACCTGTCAGGTTTTCCCCGTATCTCTCTTTCACTTAGTGTCATTTGGAGTTGGAATTCGACAATTACATAAAAAAGAAAAATAAGAAATGCTAATACATTAAAAATAAAGTAAATTGTTCAGGTATAATTAGCAGTTAGCAGAATTTTTCATTTCACTGTATATTTGTACCTGAGACAAATATATGTGACAAATAAATCTCTTGAATCTTGAATAACAAGTAAAATCAAGTTAACAGCTGTCTTACTTGATAGATACTGACCACTGCAGACTGGGAACCCCCCACAAGAGCAGTTTTGGAGATGCTCTGATTCAGTCGTCTAGCAATCAAGATTTGGCCCTTGCCAAACTCACTCAAGTCCTTATGCTCACACAGTTTTCCAGCTAATAACGTTAGCTTTGAGGATGAAATGTTCGCTTACTGCATTATATATCACACTTACTGACCGGTGCCATGATTAAAAGAAGAGAATCAGTATTATTATTTTCAACTGTAAGTGGTGATGGTATGGCTTATTTGTGTACACTACCATTTAAGAAACAATATGGAAGAAATGGTCATGATATTGACCCCAGTCTATATCAATCTTATAAAGTGTGGACATTACGCACAGATCAAAGCATTGTTTCCTTTCAAAATGTAAAGCATGTCTCATAAATCATATCCTTCACTGCATGTTGTGTTTTCATTTCCACCATATCTCTTTCCTTTTGTTTGCTTTCTGTCTTTCTCGTCGGCCCTAAATGCTGGTGTTGCAGTTTTACTTTTCACCGGTCATTAACAGATCACTTCTTGAAAGGTCACAGAAAAGAGTTAAATAATTCACTGGGACGAGTGAACCTTGCCCCATGGATGAAACAATCAATTTAAATTGGGAACAACTGTGACATTAAACAAAGCTGAGCTTATAATTCTTTGTGACATGTGCTGTGACCCCAGCTAAAATATTTTCAGTGCTTGTCTACTCTCATTCATCTGTTTCCTTTCCATGATTGTTTCTTATTACTGTATTTTACTGTTTCTTACATTAATAATCATTAGTTGACTTATTTATGTTTTGTCATTTTTGTTCAGAGGAAAATGCTAGTTCAGCAAAGTAGGTACTGGCTTAGTGATAAAAAGGTTTCTGGATCAAACCCACTGGGGCACTGTATTAAACTGTACGCTGCTATTGACAAATGCGTCTAGAAGTTGGGACAGTTTGGAAAATACAAATGAAATAAAAATTGCAGTATTTTATTTTTTAACCTAGATATTTCATGTTTGTCTGATGAACTTAATTTACTTAAATAATAATCATCCATTTCTGCACATACCAAAAAGCTTGAACAGAGGCAATGTAGGGCTAGAATTGAGGTATATTAAAAAAAGGCAAACGGCTGATTGTAATCGTGGTGACATCCAGGAAAGCCTGGTTCTTTGATGAGCAAATACGACCAGAAAATCTTCAGTTTGTGAACAAATTTGCTGAAATGCTTAAAAACTGTACCCCAAAGAAAGATTGAAATGTATTTGCATATTTCGACATCTATTCTGCATAATATCATCAAACTACTCAAGGAATCACTAGGAAATTTATTGCATAAAGGTCCAGGGCACATGCTTAAGCAGAACGACTGTGATATTCCTCCACTGGCCAAGGGATTACTCTGGCAAACCACTATAATACAGATTTATAGTACAAATGTAACTTCAAACTTTACTGTGCTAAGAAGAAGCCTTATATTAACTGTCTCCAGAAGCTATGTAGATGTCTCTGGACTCTAGGATCAACCACCAGAGTAAATATATCTACAGTATTATTGTCAGATGAATCGGCATCCTTTTTTTGAGCTAATGGATGCTGTGTGCTCTGTACCAAAGATGAAAACAACCATCCAGACTGTTATCAGCAACAAGTCTTTACACTTTTCTGATGGCAACATAATGCAGAAAAGCACATTGAGATCGTACAGCAACATATGCTGCCTTCAAGATGTCATTAATTGCACTTTCTGTGCTGTCACACATTTTTGTACATCTCAACCTTCCATTACCAATACATGCTTATTAGTAATATTTCTATAAATGGGATTTGATTTTAAAATCACTTTCTCCTTACTAGCTACTAAATTATGATAATGGTCACAGTTAATTCAGAGCTCACCAATAATTACCTAAAATAATCATTATACTCAAACAATTAACTGCAAACACACCTATTAAAACGCTAAATCTTCTGCTACAGCAGGACAGCAGAGTATATTGCAGCATTAAAAATCCTTGACAACATGGATGACCTTAGCAAAATCCCCCGAAAATCTTATGAACGTCAACTTATGGAATGTTCAAACACAGATCCTGGCCTCCAAAAACAATAGTCAAGACTGCTCAGTGTTATTATGTGGTTGCATGGATTATGCATATTTGAACTGGATTCACTTAAGTGCATTATAATGGATGGCATGATAATTTTTTGAGTTTTAAATTTAATAAGAAACAAATGTTCTTCTCTCTTATTGCTGAGTGCAAGCACAGGACAGTTAACAATCATCAGTTATATTGCATTAATAATAGAAGGCTGAATATAAAACAGAAGAAGGTGAACATGAGACGAGGGAGGTTAACCCTTGTACTGAAGATTATATGCTGTTTATGCTTTAAATAATTTCACAGAAATAAGGTCCTGGGTTTTATCCCCAGATTGGGCAGTCTGGGTCCTTTCTGTGTGGAGTTTGTATGTTCTCCCCTAGCTTCTATGTGAACATACAAACATTATGAGGTTTGTATGTTCTTTGTGGTTTCGTTTCCTCCCATACTGCAAAAGGTTAATCATATTGTCCTATAGATACACACCCAGCATTGTAATGCTGGATTCAAGCCTGGATAAAAAGGGATGGTTGTGTTTTTAAGGGCATCTGACATTACAACTATGCCAAATCAATAAATAGATCATGAGCCACTGCTACTAGAAAAGAAAGACTGAATAAGAAGGGTACCTTCGATGCTTGGTTTGCAGTGAAAGTAATAAACTTTAAGTAAGGCACTTTTGCTTACAAAGACATGGCAAAATATGGCAAACATGTTTTTTTTTCAAATAAACAAAAATATGGTTTATTTAATTAGTATAAAATTGTACAAATCCATACTTCAGTATTCAGTAAACTTGCTAGAGCGTTGTGCAACCTCATCCCATTGGTTTGAATAGCATGATACTAACTGTGTTAGCTTAGTAAGTGAAAACTGATGTAATCTAAGTAGTGCTTTTTAATAACCTGACCTGTTGTACTAGAATTTTCTCTACTTACACAGCTGCCCGTGTAAGCAGTTAGACCACAAAGGAGCTTACTAGTATGATTTTAATTACATATAGCTGGGTAACATTAAAGAAAAAAAAATAAATAAATAAGTGGAAACCATGGCTCATTCAGTTGTTTCCATAATTCATAAAGTGTGTATACAATGACTCCCTTAGATGTATAAAATACTTAGCAGGTTAAGTTAATTTTGATCTTGAATAAAGTTGGTGATGTGGTGTACACAGTAATCTTCTCTTATATAATAATTCAGTTCATCTAACCCCTTCATCCTGTCACTGTCACAATTGTATTGGTGCTTACACCTTAAACAGTTAAACCAAGGTCACACTACATGACTTTCCAACTGTACAGTTCACAATTAATGACTCTGGTAAAAGGGAGTATGGTCACACTACATGATTCATCATCAATGATGAACTGAATGTGAGAGAATGAACATTGCATTTCCCCTCAACCTGTATCTTGCTTGGTTAATTGCCAGTTGGGCGACTCAGATCAAGATATTCAATGTATTTAAAATCTAATTTGTCCCCATGGTCTGGCAGATCACTGTGGTACAAAGCCTTACTAAGACATTCCATATTACTTTTCTTGTCATAGCAACCAGATATTCTACCATGCATAAATGGAAAGAGTATGGAGGATTGACGTAATTTGCATTTTGGCAGTGCTGATTGAAAAAAAGGATTTACTGACCAAATGATCAGAATGGCAAAAACAGTGAAACCGCATGTGAAGACAAAACTAATAGAAAAAAATCAGAAACAGACTCAAGTGAAAGAAACATTAGCAAGTAATTGTTTGATTAGAAGTTGGTTAGATGTTGTCAAACATGTCTGTTCTACTTACTCAAGTTGAGTATCATGGCAGAAGCTTACTAAAGAACCATGTGGAGCTCTTGCTAATGCAGGGTTGTGTCCCACATTTGCCTTGAAGGCTGCTCTCATTCACTGCACATATTGGACTAATTGCGATATTGGTAGCCCCAGTCATTTAAGTCTTTCTTAGAATGTGGTTAATTGCTTGAACTTGGAGAATGAACTAATTATCTGTTCGATGTTTTCCCAGCAATGTCAAGTAATTTAGAAGCAATTGACCTCCTGCAGTTCACTGACAAATGAAAATATGTAGGCCAGTTCACTAATGACCCAGACTAACAACCTGGCTAAAGTATCTTTGCTTTACAATGGTTCTGCCTTCAGCTCTAATTTACCACTTATTTACTTCAGTGTAAAACATTACTCCAGCTCATTTCTATTGACGGCATTACAAAGCAGATTGTTTGGAAGAAACAAAAGCAAACTTCTTAATATTAAACTTAATATTGTAATATTTTAACCATATAATTCATAAGCAAATAATAATGGTGTCAGACTTATTATATAAGTATATAATATAATATGAAATAGAAATGCTAAATTAGAAATGTGTAAATCTTTTAAAATGTTGAGTAATTATGTGTACAGTAAATACAGAGTAAATTGGCTCTTGGTTTTGTTTGTTTTACACCCTTTGGTTACATCCATGAACAAAAATGATAGTTAACCAGTACCCATTACCTGTTACACTGGGTTCATCAGTTCACAAGATTATTCCACACATGAACAATTTTGTATCTCCCTATAGTAAACACACGCAGAACAAGGGAGAGCATGCTTTTTACACAGAAATGACTCAGACGGCCCTAATTGGCAGTGCTACCCTCTTAGCCATCGCATCACCCATTGCTTTATGAAGCTAGCCACTGTGTGATCGGGCCAGCCGTGAAACATTGATATTCCAACTTGAACCCTGCTTCTGGGTTGGACCAATCAGTGCCCTATTGTCTGCTTTCAGTTATATCAATATATTTATGCTGAAAAACTCTCGTCTGAGAGATTAGTGACAGATTTAGACACTTGGGACAGGTACTTACTAGCCATAATATTCGGGCAAGTTTAATATTAAGGAATATTCACCACACTTGCCTGTCTTTGGACTGTGGGAGAAGCAGTGGAGCTTCCAGATGACATTTTTGCTAGAAGGTAACAGTGCTACTAACCATGCAATTGTGCAGCCCACAAAAACAACCTGCTTCTGGGTTGTACCAATCCTTCTCCCAGAGTCTTCCAAAGATGGATAATCCTCCAGCCTCTTTGTTTCTATAGTGTCCTTAAATATACAGTATATAAAGTGAATATTACACACTGAAACTCATAACTCAGACCTCACACTTGTTCACTGCCAGCGAATGTGTCAACCTACAAAGAAATATGAGGTGACAGCAGTGTTTGAAAAGATGTATGTTTACAGCCAGCAACTGAGTAACAGTTCAGAACAGATGCAGGGAAACATTAACCGTCCATACTTTTGGGTGTTGTGTTAAACAAAGAGACAGCAGAAAATAAACAAGTGAACCACAGCGTCTCAGATAAGATTGATAACATCAAGGCATGTTGTATTCATAGTGTTTTTATCTACGAGCAACATTTTAAACACACCAGTATTGTAAATATTACATCCTGATCAAGATTCCACAGCATATCTGGCATCACAGAAACACCTTACAGTCCACTAAAAACTAATACACTACTCACAAACAACTAGGAACATTTAGGAGAAACCAATCTATCTTCTGCTTGTTTCTGGGACCTATGATTGCCCAGACGAAGCAAGTGCAAGCATGGTTCCTCCAAAATAGTAACTTGAGAAAAGTTGGCATATAATACAAGCACATTCTGCTTCCTGGGCACTATTTTAACAATGTAGGGAATCTGATTTGTTACTATGAAGTCATTATTAGCTATTTCTTTAGATAATAATTACACAGTTATTATCAAAAATATATTTGTTCAGATATGCTTTGATTTATTTTAACAGATGACACATTATCAGACTAATAAAACAAGAGTTAAGGCACTGGACTGGGCAGTCAAGGTCCTGGATTAGTACCTGGCTCTGTTGGGCCCTTTGAGCAAGGCCCTTAACTACTGCATAATAAAACATGGTCACTGTACTGAAGGTTGCTTTGAAAAGAAGTGACTGATAAATGCCAAATTTTTTAAATAAAATGGCAGGGGTGCTCTATGGACCTTTAGAGAGGGATCCAGATATACAGTTATTTATAATAATTAATGCGCTAATTGTTGCAGACCATCAGATGGCATTTAATATCATAAAACGAGTTAAACTATTCACTCATACATTAGCTATTTTTTGTAATAGGCATAACACGACACCTACCTAATATTGTGGTGGTCCCCCCTTTGCTGCCCCATACTCAACAAACTGCACTGTGTACCCAGTCTCTGACCTAGCCATCACAATCTGGTCTTGTCAAACTCATTGAAATTCTAAATATTGCCAACATTTTTTATGTTTTTAACGTCATCTAAGGATACATTGTTCACAATGCGCCGTGATAAAGATAATCAATGTGGTTCATTATACCTGTCAGTGGCTTGTAGACGCATACTGTAGGCATACAATTAGGGATGAATTTCTTTAAAAGTCAGTAACATTGATTAGATAAAGCGTCATCTCTATTAAAACCTTCATTTTGCACACACATTTAGAACTGTAAATGAGAATAACATTAAACCATTTAATTCTCTGTTGTAATTTGTCTACTTTGGTTTAAACTGATTGTTCACAAGCCCTTTTCTACTTTCACATCTGAGGAGAACCGCAAATATTAATATGGGATTACTGCCTGAAAAACATTAATCCCCACCTTCCCCAAAGTTACTGAAATGTTTATAAATGTTCATGTGTTTATAAATGTACAGCTCGCTTAAAACACTGAACAAAATTGAGCATTATTTCTAATCTCTGTAAAAACACTCAATGTGTATTTCAACACCGAATATAAGCAAAAATGTTAAAGTGCATAATTATTAGGTTCTTGAGAAGACCTTAAAAGTTATTTGGTCTGTTTCATGTTGTTGCAGACTTGTTCTGGCTGTCTGATACATCTGTATTATCAGGAATTATAATGTGCTCCTGGAACATAGTACCCTCTCACTTTCTACAACAGCTTTTAAAGTACAAACATTTACAAAATTGTACACATTACCACATTCATACAAAGCAATATAAATTAGGGTTTACTTTATAGCACTTTAAACATGACCATGGTTGACTGTAGAGCAATCAGTGCTGTACAACTTCAATTTTTTTAATAAAGACCAAAAAAGAAGATTGATGTATGACTTTCTGAAGGTGATAATAATCCCTGTGTGAACCCGCCTTATGTTGATCAAATGAAGTGGTTTGTAACTGCACACTTGTGTGATAAGTATGGCCCACCATGTCCAGGATATGGATTTGTAGAAGAATAGTGCTTGCTGATAGGATTAAAACTGTAAAAAACTAAAAATCTTGATATGCTATATCAGGTACAATGGCAATTTTAAGATAAAAAATATAACTTATTGAACCATCTCTAAGAGCTAAAAACCACTAAATATTGTTTGCAGTGGATTGGAAAGGAGATTTGGCACTTTTTGGATAATTAAACATCAATTAAACAATGTCAAGTTGACCTGCCAAAGACAAATGCATGGAATAACCCCTCAAAAATAATTAAAAATACAATATTAGCACTACAATAAAATTTTTATACACACATTTTGTGCTGAATTAATAGTGACCTTAGTTTCTTATTACTTTGTGTAGAGTTATGTATATTTGGCCTGCATTTCTTTTCACATGTACTGTAGGTACTTTGATATTCTCCTACATCAAAACAAATGTCAAGAGATGGGATGTGGAATGAATAAATAATTGGGCTACAGGGTGGTGCAACTATTAGAGTGGTTGTCTGGGCTTCATTCTGTATTTCCTCCAACAAAAATGCCAGTAGGTGTAGTGGCTGCTGTAAATTTTCTGTTTCTATCTTGTATTCTTCTTTCCTATCTATACATATAATTTGTTCCTACTATATAAATGCCCATTGAAAATGTGAGCTCTAAATAGTTGCAGGTGAGCAAGTAAAGTGGGATGTTTTGTGATATGTTGGCACCTAGTCAATTATGGGTTCATAAGACGAAGTGATAAGTGAGAATAAATTAATTCGTTTACTTGCTCTGTGTCCAACTGTTGCGCTCTGAAACTAGTTCAACACAGACCTGAGGTTATTTAAAATTAGAATCAATTCCTAGCTGTGTTTCAGCATGTACTTACTGGGCACTTACATCCAGATATGACTGGGTAATGTTTGGCGAGCGGGAAGGCCAAAGGGATTTTTCTCCTGACTGGTCTGTGGATCCTGCAAAGAGACTGAGAATAATGGAGAATAATAAGGGAACAGTGGATGACTGTAGGCAAATCCTACACTGATCCCTGTGTAAATCTGCCTTTCTTGCTTGGACCACATAGATATATTCTGACCCCTGCAGACCAGGAGCTACAGGTTTGGAAATACTAGCTCTTGTCAAAAACACTAAATTTATTGGTAATGTTACGCTTCATATAAATCTTAGGTAGTAATGCCTACACGAGCACTGATTCATTTTTTTAACTTTCCTCATTGCCAAATGTAGTGAAACCAATAAGTTTCTTGAAATATACCTAAACAGGACTAAACCACAAACTTCTATAGGAGCAGATGATAGACTTGATGATTAATGAAACATGGATACAGGACAGTCATAAACTGCTGACACAGTGTCCTGTGCACCCAAATTCACACCTCATCTACAGTACTTTACTTTATCTGAATTCCTGACAGCTGTGTAGAAAATTATTTTGCCTCTTTAGGAATACAGTGGTTAGTACCTGAAAATTGGTCAAAGGTAGAATAACTAGAATAACTAGTGTCTAACATATTTGCTCTGATTTCAAATGATCCTCTGTAGCACAAATGGACAAAAATATGAATTCTAACTTTTATGGGAAAATGCAAGTGCATTGTAGCTTTCCATGAGCGGGATTCACATTTTTGATTTTTTTTTTACTCCAAATGCCCTTCCTGACAACGCTTGGCACTTGCACCAAAATAAAGGTTTATGCATCTTATTGGCTAATGGACAATTTGAACCCTGTCCACTTCCAAAAGTGCCTACAATAGTCATATGAACATCAGAACTTCACCATGGATGTAAAAAGAATCACACTTTGTTTAACAACATGTGGGTACGTCTCTCTAGCCTGGGAAAGATGAAGTACCAGCAGTTTCCCTTGTGGCAAGAGGTCAAATTGGTAGATGTAGTTTGATAGTCTGGAGTTAGGTCAATGAATTTTTGTACATGTTACTTTGACAGATATGCCTAAACATTGTGTCAGACAAAGTGGATCTTATCACACTGAAAAAAAATAAACAGGAATTGTTTGTGGTAGGAGTTCCAAGTGTTGAATTAGCCTCATATTTCTCAGATCTTAATCCAGGTGAGCATATTTGATGTGCTACAAACAAGGACTAACTTCACAACTTATAGAATTACTAAAGGCCACAGGTCACCTTCACAGGTCTCTTGGAGCCAGCACAAAGGTGACTATCACAATTGTACTCTGGTGGAGTTTGTTGTTTTGACTGGTGTTTGTGGTTTTAAATATTTCTGTAATTCTTTGCAATTTATAGTATATCAATGCAGTATGTGCAATCAAATTAAAATTATAACATTATATTAAACATTTGATATTATTGGCAAATACATGTAGGTGCTTTATTGACATATCGTTAGAAGTTTTGAATACTTATAAATATATAGTTATAGAAAGTTTTAAAAAAACACTTTATGATTAAGAGATAATGGCTTAATTACACTAGATATTTATACACCTAAACAAAAAAGTTTACATTAACATAAGTAAAAGTGAAGACTTGGGTAAGCAGGGTGGTAAATTATGCTAGAGCTCTACCATTGATCACTAGATTGACACATGGATTGATTTACCATTGTAGTTACTGGCCGGTCAGACATGATTGGCTATGGCTAGGTCGAGTCTGGGGGTGGAGATGCTGTGATGGATTGGCTTTCTATTAGAGTGTGGTACTGCATTGTGCCCAGTGATTTTAGGTAAAAATTCAAGTAAAAATTGTGTTTGTTCTGATTAAGGGACTCGACTAATTTGTCAATTTATTCATTCATTCCCTAGTATATGATCTTGTCCAGAATTTCTTTGATTTCTGCAATGTGAATACTTTTGGGTGCTCTTCACAAAAGATTGTGGTCTGCATTATTTGTGGTTCATTTAATAGGTTCAGTTTGGAGTAATAACAGCAGTCAGGTGGCGCAGCAGTCTATTATGACAGCCCTCCACTGTGCTTTTGGCTGGCCGGGACTTCACATAGACATGATTGGCTATGTCTGGAAAAAAAGGGGGTGTCAGAGACGGGCTGGAATGTTTGCTCAACAATTGAACAATTCTCTGCGTCAAAACTTTAATGCCAAAAGACCCACATTTCTAATCACGTGCACAAACAAACAGCACTGTGTGTAATTATTAGCAACTGCATTTTAAGCCTGCTGTTACAGTGTAGTTTCTGAAGCAAAAGCTAGATCAAGATAATATGTTTTCCAGGGTTGCTTGCAATTATTGTCTTTTTTAAAGCTTTTGAGGTCTGGAGGGCTTGGAAGGTTTGACTCGCCATGTCTTGAAAATAGTGAAACTACTGAAGTGCATCCCAACACTAATAAAATTGTATTGATATAAAAACCCTATCTCAAAGATTACAATTGCTTGTTGCCTTGAAGTTGACTGGTAGGCTTTAGGGGATTACTTATTATAAAATTGACTCTGCTTGAAAGGGTGGTTTGGCACACATCACACCTTACTTCACATTACTTTACTTAGTAAACAGTTACTCAAGTAATGAAACATGGTATTTTAGTTACAACAGGTTATAAGTTCTGTTCTACCAATCTATTCAGTTTATTATTTAATAGAAAACCCCAAATGCATAGGTTGGATAAATGTTTTTATCCTTGTGGTTATTCCTAAGAAGCTCAGAGTGAAGTGAATAATACGGAACATCTCTTCATGACTGCAGTGACAGTGACATGACATGTATTAGGCAGCGTGAACATTTTATTCTCAAAATTTACTTTAGAAGCAGGAATAATGAACAATAAGGATTTGAATGAGTTTGACAAGGACCAAATGGAGATGTTAATGCTGATTCAGATAGAAAGGTCTCAGAATAGTTATTGAATCACGGTTTGTTGTGAATGGGGCAGCAAATGTGGACAAACGTGATATTAAGAAAAGTGGTCATAATGTTATGCCTGATTCGTGTAATGAAATTCACACTGCACTTCACCAGGCTTTAAGAAAACCCATCCTTGCTGTAGGGAAGGGGAGTGAAGACTGACATGGCCTGGGCCAGCTTAGGGAAAGGCAAAAGACAGCTGTAATTATGTTGCTTTCAGTTAATTACCCCCTAAAACCCACATTTTTCAGTCGAGGTCCCCTTGAATATGCAGATGCTGCTCTGTTGTAATTAATTCTGCTTTGGAGCTTTTCAAAGGCTCCTCTTCCCTTGGCCTCTGATCAAGTGAGTCATGCCTAGCTATATTTAGAGAAAACTTTGAGGCTTCTCACAAGAAAGGAAAAAAACAACAACAAATGTGCTGAGTTTTGCTGTCAGCAGATCAGATTTTCACTGTCTTCTGAGTCGGAGCAATGCTGTAGAAAAGCGTCACATTCATCCTTGTAGATGACGTCAATCAGACAGCCTGTAATCATGGGCCTCATCTGTCAGCATCTTATTATTATTTGATGAGATTACTTTCAATTGAGAAGCAGCGATTTTCTTTTTGACAAACTCCTTCATACAGCTGCAATTATGCTGTATTTTATAATCAGCCTGTCACATGGCTAAAACAGGTTCGAATTAATATTCACATCATACCTAATGCATCTTATTTCCTTACTACTAAAATATTAAGTGTAATGTGGAGTTACGTTTTACTTAAATGTCTGCATCAATTCATTGTATATGTCCCATTAGTAAATCAGTTATAGACATGCCTTGCTCACCAAACTGCTGTTTATGAAAAGCCTGAAGTTTGCTTCGGGTATAGAGAACTGTAATTTAAAAATATGGATTTCACTTTAAATAATAAGTATGTAGTAATGTCGCCTTACAGCAAGAGGGTCCCGGTTTTGATCCCCAGGTTGGGCGGTCCAGGTCCTTTCTGTGTGGAGTTTGCATGTTCTCGCCGTGTCTGTGTGGGTTTACTCTGGATGTGCATTTTTCTAAGCATTAATAATTAGTACTACAAAACATGACCAAGACTATTAAATGTAATGCTAGACTTTAATTTAAAACAAATTTTCACTAATTAGACTCATTCTAGAATAATTGTACAATATTGAAGTATGCTGTATTTTATTACACTTACTATTTACCATTAGGGTGCTAATAATAGATAAGCTAAAATTATCTTCTCTTAATAAAGAGGTGATTGTGGCCCACAGAAATCTCACAGCAGAATAGCTATACAGCAACTGTTCCATTGGCTGGCCAGTTAGAGGTGATATTCCAAATGCTGATTGGCATACTGCAGGAACAGATGGTAAATGGACAGAATCCAAACAAGCCTGGCATCATCACTGCAACATGGCACAACAAATCTGTGAGTCCACTGAAGCACAAGACATAGGCATGTCCCTTACAATCATAGAAGCACATTGCTTTGTCTTCTATTAAAGCTTAGATAGTCGTATGCCAAATAAAAGAAACATGCAAAGGAATAGGTGCAAATAATTAATTACAGTATCTGAATTTTGTGAACATGCATAATTCACTAATATTTACACATGGCAGTTTAAAGAGATGTATGTATCATAAAAATAAACCATTGAACACAATATTTTATGTGATTATATTAATATGAGGTCTCTTTTTTCATCAAACCCTGTCAGTCATTTCTACTTGCTTAACAGATTGTAGAACTTGTGCTTTAGCTTTATATTCGTTTGGATGAGGAATGTGATGTGAAATAACATTGGCTCATTCTGGGCCTGTTATGTGGGAATATCCCCCCAGGCAGCTTGGGCTGCAGCCCAGGTTTCCTGGTAATATTCATGCTCTAAAGCTCACTGCCCAACATTTAGCTTTGCATTGAGATGTATCTGTCTGCTCTCAAAATCATTATTAAAAATAGTCTACAAACTCGATTTGGATCTATTTTGGATAGATTTTTTTTAATGCAAGGAAGGTAATTAACTTCTTCTTTCAGGGTCGGCCAGTGGATCATGATCTGCATTATTAATTTGGCATGGTTTTATGACAATTGCCCATCCTGACACTTCCTTTATTACACTTCCAGTTATTACACTTCCTATTTATCTGGGCTTGAACAGAAGCACATTTACAATTTGTCATGATTTGAACATCAGCTTGGAGGATAAATATATTCCACCCACTAACAGGTGCCGTGATGAGATATAATGTTATTCACTTCAGCTATCAGTGCTAATAATGTTATGCCTGATCGGTTTATATCTAAACTGCTTCACACATTTCTGAACTAATTTATATCACTGCCATTCATTTTATCAGTCAATGTAAAATTCCTGAGCTCTCTCAGGGTCTTGACTGTAGTATTAAAAAACAATTTTGAACCAAAAGTTTAAGTCAATGTATCCGAGTTCTTGCC